>VWZS01005931.1:0-99705 GCA_013397075.1 Rhabdornis inornatus
ACTCATAAATTCATTTACAACAGTGGCAGCTTGGGACTGGGAGAAATCCTGCTCCATTCGGGAATTTAGCAGGCTGAAGCCCACTGCCAGCCACAGGCACCTAGACACAAAGGGTGGCCTATTTCCCTGTGAAATAAAACTCGCCTCCCCAGTTTCCTGATACCAGTTTGTAGGACGCGTTTGGCACTCTAAGGGCAGCCAGGGTTCTATGTGGCGGCACCTTGTGTCTGGGAGAAATCCTGCTCAGTTTAGAAGTGTAGCACCCAGAAGCCCTCTCTCAGCCACAGGTGCCTGGACACGAACAGTGGCCTATTTCCCTGGGAAACAAAACTTATCCCCCCAGTTTTGTTATATCAGTTTGTAGGGGGCATTTAGCACTCCAAAATAAGCCATGGTTCCAAGTGGTGGCAGCTTGGGTCTGGGAGAAATCCTGCTCCCTTTGGAAATTAAGCAGGTCAAAGCGCGCTCCTGGCCACAATCACCTGGACATGGTGGCCTATTTCATGTGAAACAAATCTCACCCCGCAGTTTCCTTATATCAGTTTGTAGGAGGCATTTAGCACTCTAAAAGAAGCCATCTGATCCAGCTGTCCCTTCTTCTTTGTCCAGAGGTAGGAGAGACTGTGCTGAAGGAAACATTTCCTTGGAGGAAGCAGTGGTTCATTGGCAGCTTCTGCTGCAGGAAGGAAGGCGATGCCAGGCACAGTCACAGGAGGTAATTATTGTGCCTCTCAGCCTGAGCCTTGAGCTGCTATCTCTGCTGCTTCGCAGTGTGGTCACAGCCCAGAGGAATTATCCCGAGCAGGCTCAGGGCACTCGGGTACTGAGCAGTCCTGCAGGGGTCCTCTGTGGGAGACACCTCCCGAAACCTGGGAGGTGCTGCAAGGGGTGACCATGGCGAGGAAATGGGCAGAGGGGGAGAGCAGGGCTCCAATGTGTCCTGAGAGGGCCTGACTCTGTCCCCTTGGGCTGGGGGAGCTGGCCTGCAGAAGGAGGGAGGGAGGTTGGGAGGGATGGCTGTGGCACTGCCTGCTGTAGTTTTCCCCAGGGATTTAGGGATGGTTTCCTGAGTGGCAGTGAGAGAGCCCCACGGACCCTGGGCTGCTCCAGCCACCCTTGCAGGGATGTTGCACAGGGCATGGAAAGAGGGAGGAGAGTGACCAGAGGCACCACAGAGCTCTCCAGGCCCCTCTGCAGCTTTGGCCATGTCCATTCCCATCTGGCTCCCACAGCCTTACTCAACCTCTTTGCAGTGCCTAGTTCCCTAAGGCAGAACAGGGATCCCAGCACACCATGGAAATGGTTCTCATCTGTGCTTCCTTCTAGGTGAGTGTGCTAGGAAGGCTTCTCCAGCAGCTTGGCTTCATGAAAATTGCAGCCTCTGGAGCCTCCTGCAGGTATGTTCTCAGCTTCCCACCAAGGAATAATCTTTGACAGCCTGCCGAGAACCAGGTGACAAAAGCTTCTGTGGCTATTGAGTTACAGGTGTGTCTGCAGGGAGGACTTTCCCGGGTCCTTTGCTGGTTACTGCATGCAGGCCCAGGTCCCATGGCAGGGTTGAGTACTGTGTCCCTGCTGACCCCACAGGCTGAGCGGTGCTTTTGTGGGATCTATTCCTGGGAAATGGAAATACTTTCTGTTAAGGGCCGCCGAGAGGGAGGAACAAACCTACAGGAGACAATAAGTCCCTGAAGGCATCCAAACTTCTGGACCAGATGCTGAGTGACCTGGAGAGATGCCGTGGTGGGTGTGTTTCCCTCAGCCTTCTCCTGAGACTCAGCAACCAGGGGCTTTCTCTGCACATCTGGACATGCCGTGCCCAGCACAGCGGGAAGGGATCCACGGCAGCCTTGCTGCCCTGCTGCTGCTGTCACAGCCTGCAGGGCTGTTTCTCAGCCTGGCCTGGCTGCAGCTTCTTCTCAGCCTCTGCAGGAAGGCTTTTGGCATCAGCTGACAGGGAGCCCAAGGTGCCCCACGGGCCATGCATGCCCTGAGATCCCCTGAAATTTCCTGGTCTCCCAGCACATCAGGACAGGCAGCTGTTTTGAGGAGGGAGGCCCTGGCTAGCCCCAATAACCTGGCCTTTCTCCTGATCCTTATCAATGTCTTTGACAAATATTGCCTCCTGAAATGGCACCTCTCCAGTGGGGAACAGCTCCATCTGATCCAGCTGTCCCTGCTCCTTTCTCCGGAGATGAAAGAAAGGACTGTGCTGAAGACTCAGTTTCCCAGAGGAAGCAGTGGTTCTGTTCCAGCCTCTGCTGCAGGAAGGGAGGCGATGTCAGGCACAGTTACAGAAGGTAATTGCTGTGCCTCTGGGCCTTAGCCCTGCTGAGCCTTGAGCTGACATCTGAGAGCTCAATGGTACCAGCGGAATGGACACACTGGGGGCCACCGGGAAAGAGCAAGGAAACACCAGGATGAGCTGAACAACAGTGGGAGAGAGAGGAGAGGGTTGGGAATTATTGAGAGGGACTGGGAATGGGCTGGAATGTGCTGGGAGAGAGAGGAGATGTCTGGGAGTGGGAGGCTGGGCGGGACTGGGAGGATGAGTACAGCTTGGGGCACTTGGTGCTGGGGGTCTGCCTGGCAACTGAGGGAGAAAATATAAGAAAAGGCCCAGGAGTTAAGGACAGGAGAGATCCCTCCCTGATCACCCTCATGGGCAAAACATACTCACCCTGGAGATAGGAACTGAATTTATTATCAGCCAAATCAGAGCAGGATAACAAAAAGGTAAAAAAACCTAAGAACCACTTTCCCCCAGCCCTCACTCCTTCCAGGGCTCTCCTTCCTTCCTCTAGATTTAAAAAAACCAATAATTTAAATAAGAATAAAAGCAAAAGTAAAATTGAATATATAAAAAATACCATCAAATAAAATAATTAAGAAAAAAAAACAAAAAACAGCAGAATTTATTCTGCTGGTTTTTGGGTTTTCTTGTCCAATCTCCAAGCTGGGTCTGAGCCAGAAAACGCTGGGCTGGGAGAGATATTGCTGCTGAGGGGCTGAATATTTCTGAAACTGAAGTTTCAAGTAATACCTTTAGTTTATGGAAGTCACAGTGTCCTGGTTTAATTTGAATTTTAAAAAAAATGTTTTGGTTTAATTTGAATTTTCTGCCTAATGCACTAAATAATGTCATAGTTTTGATTTGTCAATTTAAATATACTCATTTTTTGTTGTGGGACAGAAGTAGGAGTAAAAGAGTAAGGCAGGCCTAAAACTTAAAAGGGTATTAAAAAAAAACTTTATTAACTACACGAAGAGAAAGAAAAAGTAAATTCAGAACAAGATTTTTAGACTACTCCTTCCTTTCCCCTCCCAACCTTTCATAACAACAAAACAAACATACAAAAAACTACTTCAGTCAGTTCTCAACTTAAGTAGTCCTTTTTCAGTTTACTTGGGAGAGAGAGGTTTCTTCTTGTCAGGCTATAGGGACTTTTCTACAAGGAAGGAAAAAAACCAGTTTTTTAGTGGTTTCACTTTCAAGATTTGCATCCGCTCGGGAAAGAACTTGCAAGTCGTGAAGCTCCTCCCATCTTCACAACGTTCCCAAAACTCTGCTTATGGGCCATGTTAAACTCATGGGGTATTTACTTTTAAGAATGAACTGTTTTAAAACAAAAATTCTCTTCTCTATTTCTCTGTTAATGATTCATTTCCAGAAATAGAGATCCCCCTTTCTCCTCGGGGAGAAGGATTCTCAACACAGATACCTTTGATTAACAATCTATCAGATGGAACATCTCCAACTCCCCATGTCTTTCTCCATGGTTAATAGGACTATTTAGTGCAATATTAGTTCATCCCTACAATCTTACAAAAGGATTTTTAGTCATCTTCACAGCATCTCCTCATTTTCCTTCCATCTAAAGAAACTTAGCTCTTTTATTTTTTCCTTCTCACTCTGGGGAAGATTGAAAAGTCTGCAAGTCTTATCTGAGCATTGAAAAAGTTAAGATTTTACATGGGGAAAGCAAGGCTGCAATGCTGGAGCTGTGTGAGGATCTCAGAAATTTCAAGCTGTGCTGGAAAGGGGGAGGAGGGGGAACGGCTGGGATCTCAATCAGCCTCCCTGGGCTCAGCAACAGCAGTCACTGCCATGGCCACCCCTCCTCCCTGCCAGGCCATGCCAGCTTCCCAGACGGGGGGGGGCCCGGCCCTGCCCCCCTGCCAGGCCCGCAGGCATGTAGTGGGGCCAGGCCTGGCCAGTGTTACCTGCACTGCTGCGAGAAAAGAGAGCCTTTTCCCAGGTTACTTCCTTCACAACGTGTTTTCACGGAGCAAACTAACTTTCTCCAATTGGTTTCTCAGGCTGTCAATAACTAAACCAGTCTTCAACTGGTCCCATCAACTCACAGAAGAAGTTCTCATAGAGAAAACCTCTGAGTCTGCTCAACCAGGTGTAACCAGCACACACAGTGTCACTGAAGCTGCCAGAAAAAAACAAAAAAACCCCTCTCCAACAAAATTTTTGGTGTTAGAGAAATCAAGGCATTCCTTTATTCTGGACAGGGTATTGTTCTGGCCAGGATGTGCAACAGAAATAATTTCATCCACACATTGCCCAGGTGTGTAGAGAAAATCGTTCCATCACACATTAATTTTACTAGATTTTTCCTAAACTTTATACAGTCAAAACCCATAGAATTTCATTGGTTCAATGTTCATTGGTCCCAAATTATGCAGTTCTTAGTATTTTATTTCCTATTGGTTAGAGATTTCTTCGCCATTGATGCTAATTTGGTGCTCGTTCCTTGGTTTTCTCATCAGTCTTTGCCAGACTAGATGTCTCCAACCACGCCAGGGGTGACATTTGGAGTTGATGATCGTGGATAGTTGTTAATGGTCATTATCTTTTGTGTATCTTCTGTGCTACTCCCAGACTGTTTTGTTTTTGTCAGCTTATTTTTGCTGTTTTGTAACCTGTACTTGGCAGGGGCCTGGGGCATCCTCATCCAGGCTCTTGGCTTTGGTAGCCTTCTTCCACTGCAATTATCCTTGCATGGGAACTTTTAAGTCACAGACTGTACAATGAGATGCAATTCCTGAAACAGAAATAAATTCTAGCTATGGAAAATCTCGCTACCACATTTAGAAACACTTCAGCAAACAACTTGTATTAATACTTATACAAACCATATATTTAGACTGTTTAAGCTTGTGTATTTTGATGCCAGTATCAGACTTCTCTATTTTGACTTAGATATCTACTTACATTGCCCTGCTGACACTGAGATGGATGATCTCAGAGAACTACCACAGAACCTGGGACCTGCGCCTGGAGCTCCCAAGCTGCTCCTGAGCAGTGCTTATGCACCAGGGCCAGTTGGGAGACAGCGGCAGCCACTGAAAGTGCCACCAAAGCGCTCTGACTTACAATACTGGATGTTCCCTACTGGGCAGCAGCATCAGTGTAAAAAGCCATGGCAAATACATAGTCACCGTCGAGTCAGTGCTCATCCACGCATTTCTTAGTTGCAGTACCGCTTTTAGTCTGCAGGTGTCACTACAGAGTCATTAAAAATAGTGCACATGCGCAATACCTTGTGCTTATCACCAGGTGGCAGCAGCGACTTAAGTCCCAGCCAAGATCTCGGATGGCATTTCAGTCACAGAAAAAAGCTTTGAATACACAGAGCGATTTCTATTGCCTTCACAGAGAGCATATTTTCTCCTGTTTTCAAACCCTTTATTATTTAATTTATACATACAGAAGTTATATTTGCATTTTCAAGCCCTATATATCTGTATTTAGAATTTCTTATTCTCTAAGATGCTGCATATAAAGCAGTATATGTGGGGTTGTAGTTGGAAATAATTTTTTATTTTTAAAATAATCTCTATGTGTAAAAAGGTAGGGAAAGTTACCATTTTTAACTGCCCTAACCACTACTGCTAACCATTCCCCTGGCCACTACCCTAACCCCTGGCCTTAGAACTACCCTGGTCACTACTCTTAACCACTACCCAGCTGCCACCCTAACCATTACGTCCCACAACTGCATCCAACTGGGCAACCCAGTGTCTTGTGGGCGTTTCAGGTGGCCCCCAGGAGTCCAAGGTCAGCCAGAGCCATAGCTCTTGGCAGCTTTCTTCTGGGAGAAATCCTCATTCTTTTGCAGTTCTAGGAGGCAGAATCCCACTTTCAGCCCCAGGTGCTTGGCCGTTCAGTGCAGAGCCTTTCCCCAGCAAGGAAAGCCCAATGCCTGACTGTCTTTGGGGCAGCTGAGATATGGCCCCTTAGAGGCCGAGGCCGGTGAGACCCGTCTGTCTTGTCAGCGTTCCTGGTGCCCATGACTGAAAGTGGGGCGCCATCTCCTAAAGCTGCAAACATCTAAAGATCGCTTTCTGACAGACACTCCACAACCAAAAAAGGATTTCTCAGTAAGATTGCAAACACTATTCTTGGATTTTAATGCACGAATTCTATTATTTCATTGTTGCTCTCAAGTTTCCCTGACTTGAGGGAGTTCAAGTCACAAACAGGACTTCACTCTGCAAGCTAAACTAAGATATTAAAACTAGGCTTTTTAGCAAACTGCAAACAGGAATTGCCTTCTCCACAGTCTTTCCAAAGTCTTGGCTTTCCTCTGAATTCCTGGTAGGAGTATGAATCCTCACTTTCACACATTACAGTTTTCTGGTACTGGCACCCAAGTAACAATGTTTGCATGTGAAACCCATGCACAGAGTTTGGTTTTGGAGCTTTGGATTTGAACTGAGCCTCATTTCAAGCCTCATTTTGTAACTCACAACATCCTGCTTACACATTCCGCAAAAGGAGAAGTTGTAAGGCTCTTTCCCTCCTCCACATTTTAAAACCAGGATGAATTCCAAGTGTGCATTATTGCTAGATTATTTAGAGTAATTAAGATTGTGATTATTTCTTGAGGTATTTTATGTCTTATTATACTGCTGCAATTTTAGGCTATTATTTGTGATGCATTCCTAGTAATGCCAAAAGCACCTAAAACATATAGTTAGGTGTCCTTTTCAGCATTTCTACTCATACAAATGAATAATTCAATGAGCCAGAGTCCTTCCTATTAACTAGAGAAAATGCACAATCTGGTAGAGGTGTCTTTCTCAGATTATTTGCAGTAAACAGTGTATATTCCTAATCTGCATGCCTTCTAGTTTTACTCATAAAAGAAAATTATTTCCCAGAATACTCTGACAGAAGTGTTTGCCAGCAAACTATTTTCTAGATGGTTGATTTGCCAGTATGTTGTAAAGTATACATGTACAAAGCCTTTTACTTAGGCTGAGATTGGCTGACATTTACTGAAAGCCTGAAGAATATCATTATGGCTTGAGAAGAAAAGAATACAGAGAGCTGGGGAGAAAGGGTGGAGAAAGAGACAACAGTTAAAAGAACAATTTGAGGAACACTTACAAGCATGCTAAAGCATAGAATAATATAGCACAAAGAATACACCAACCCAGTTATAGCCTCTCATAGGGGTACCGGAATAGTTGACCGATGAGAGGGACACACCAGCACCCCCAAACGACCTAAACAAAAATCAAAGGTGTTTTGCTCAAAGTCTTGTCAAAGATAAATTCACAGTTAAGGGTGATGCTGCTTCTGTTTGTAGGCTAGCTGGTACTGCCTCTTCCTACTTCGAGTTTTCGAAAGGAGTATGGTAGCTCTCAGAAACACCATTAGTTGCCTGAAAGTAGATTTTATCAAGCTTGAATTTATGTTCAACATCCAGCATGTGCATTCTGTAAGTGCACATGNCCCATATGTACACAGCATTTTTGGTCCCTAATCAGTGGAATAGAGCCATCTCTGTCTTGAAATAAGGGCTATTCTTCCATGACAGAAATACTGTACAGTGTATTTACAGAGGAATAAATTATTAATTTCTATAGATCATTTCACTATTGGCAGCTGAGACTTTAATTACAGAGGGAACTGTAAGCAAAACACTTGTTTGTCAAGAGTGAGATAAAATAAATGTTTTGCCATGAGGTTTGATTAGATTTGTGGGTGTTGTCATGATCTGCTGTTATTGCAGGTGGGGGTCATGATAGTTTGTTTTGATCTCAGAGGTACAAAAGGCAACAACTGGGGACAAATCAGTTTGCTCAAAGCAAAATGCACTTTTATTGAGTGTCAATAATTCAGTTTTGCGATAGAGGGAGAGTTAAAGGAAGCAAAGTAAAGAGAGAGAGAGAGAGAAAGGGGGAAATGGGGTATAGATACCAACGGATGAGATGGATGTCATCGTGGTCTGGCCCAATAGATACCAGGGTCCTCGTGGTCCCAGCCAATAGACGTGTCTTCTGTGGGAGATCTCAAAAGCTTCTCCAGAGGGTCGCTTTTTTATAGGCCTTTTCCAAAGCGAGTGGCATCCAGCCAAGAGGTGGGGAGATTTATGGGCCATTGTGAGGTGCTCCGAGACAGAACACGCAGTGGCGCTCCGAGAAGCAGGTGTAGGCGTAGTACCTGTTTGAAGGCACTGTACCGTGGACAGCACAGTGAGCACAGCGCACCAGCAAACAGTCCCTTGGCCAACATCCACCTCAGCCAGGCCAGAACTCCTGTCCAGAAGCAGGTGGGGGGTCCTTGGGATAGCCTCTATCCTTGTGGCGGTTGTGAGGCATGTGAGGGAAACTCCAGACCAACTCTTACAGGTGTAGAAGAAGGGATTACAGGCAACCTCACCCCTGATAAGTCACAGCTGTACTAATTACCAAAGAAGAGGAACAGCATTGCCCTTAATGGGTTGTGGCTGTGATTAATAAAGATAAGTGTGTTAAAAGGGGTGGGTTGGCTGATCAGTGGGATCCTTAAGGAGATGAGAAAAAGGACCTTGAGGAGGTAGAGGAGCCCTCAGGAAGAAGGAACGATCCAGAGAGATGCAAAGAATGAAACAAGAGAGCGAGTTGCTGCAGTAAAAGATCTGCTGGAGGTCGGTCTGGGCCAGATGGAGTCAGAGCCTGCTATTGGAGCCTGCAGTCATAATTGAGCTAGGTGAAAGCCTGCAGTCAGAGTCTGCAAACCAACACTTGCAGTCATAGTCTAGCAGGAAATAGCCAGCAGTCAGAGTTAACAGTTGGACCCTACAGTAGGAGCTTGCTGTAGTCAGAGTCAGGATCGCTAAGCTCTAATGAAGAATAAACTAGTACCCTTTTCATGTTGTTAGATGAGAGTCTGTGTCTTGGCTCATTTCTACCTCTAATGAGATGTCTGCTGCGACAAGATTCACTATTTTAAGAAAAAGTATTCAGTTAGAACCATAGAGTGCAAAATTGGAGAGGCAAAATAAATTACCCTTCATAGAACACTCCCAGGGTGCTGCATTTTATTTTTTGACAGTTACAAGTACCATTAAGTGTTCACTACCCACAGGTAGTCAAGAGCTCTTGCTGTATCTCCCTGAGAATTGGCACCTACAGAGACAGCTCACGTCTCTTTCATGATCTGTTTCAGGAAATCTTAACACAATCTGATTCTGCACCGGGGTTCCTACTGTGCTAGGATTTTCCTTAGAGACCTTCTATCTAGCAGTGCAGGAAATTAATTCCTTGTCTTTCATATTAGTGATTATTGTCTGCATTATAGTTGAATTAGATTAAAAAATGAAGCAACCACCTCCTTCCAAAAATCATACACGTGCACCCTCTCCCAGTTTTGGATTTTACATCTGTAGTCTCAATTGCACCATCACTTAGTCCTTTTAATTGATGCTTCGTAGTTGCCATTGCTCTTATCTAGTCAGTATTTAACATTTGCTTTCTTCCTGATCTTCACTAATATTCACTGGGCCAGACCCATATCTCTGTTGCCTTTCAGTCATTTAATGTAAGAGAGATCAATGAAATGCAGGGTTAAATATCTACCCAGCCACAAGACAGGTTATCGTTACTGCAACATGGCCTGAGTGTAGTTAGTTCTACTATCCTCATGTGTGAGAAATGGATTTTTAAAGGATTCTCAAAGCCCGACTGAAAGGTCACACAGTCCTGTACATCTTATGCAAACTCTGAGATAAGGTGTGCTGACGTAGAAAGGCCATGGAATAGAGAAGACGTTGAGAGAGAGGTTGAACTAGAAACAAGTTTCGAACCATGGCCTTGTAAAATGACCAGATATTTTGGAGAATTAGAACTGTGGAAGATTCATTGTAGCAAGACCACGTGGGGTAAAATAATAGGTGATTTGTGTTAGAAGTATTAGCATTGTTGTGTGGCAAAAGGTAATAGGCTGAAAAATATTTATAAGGTATTGTAACCAGGAAATAACTCGGCTTCTGATAGAATGGTGTAGAGTTTTTCATCTCATATGTTTCACCCTTCAGTGAGACTGATAATGGAGCAAAATCTTTTGAAACACCTCTCAATTGCCCTGTCTTTGTAGAGATGGGATTTTCCAGCACGCATGTAGTTCAGCACAAAGCAGTCACCAAGAAGGGAAGCACAGATTTGGGATTTACATACAGGCACAGCACAAACTTACAGATTCAGGCCTGCCTCCTGGACTGCATCACCTCTATTTTTAAAGACTTACAGAATTCTGAGACAGCAACCTGCTTATCAGAAAAAGGGTAAGAAAAGTAGCAAAAATACAGAATTTCCAGTTACCTTGTAGATAAAGGGTTACAAGGTTACAGGATCACATCCTCACTGCTTTTCTTCTAGGTATTACAGCACTTAACCAGTTGTCTTTTGTTGAGCTTTTTTTACCGGGAATGACTAAGGAATGAGGCCTATGAGGACTTTTTTGACAGTGCTGATTTACATGAGTAGAGATATATCCCTTTCAGCTTCTCTGGCCAATGTTAACAAGTCACCAACTCTATTCAGTAGTTTTGGCAGCAATGAAATAGGGAACCTTAATTAAACTAAAGGTGAAAATGAGGGTTTTGATGAGGTCTTTTTCCAGCACTTGTTCATATGACAAGCATCGCAATCCATGTGAAAGCTTTTCTTGGCTTGGTGAATGCATTTCCATCTTGAGAGATCCCTCATTTTTCCACTCATTTCAGGCATATACACAGAAAGAGTTAGGATCCATTTGTGGTGCCGTCATTTGTGACCAAGCTAGAGGGTCAAGCCTGTGGACATGTCAAATTAGAACCCACTTGTCTTAGCTTGTTGCAAGCTGCAAAACAGTGGATGAAACTTTCCAGTAAATTGGCAGTCAAACTCTGCACCGAAATGTGTTCTGTACCTTGCAAAGCTCACTGGAATGACATTTTGATGTTTTTAAATTTCTAGGATATCTTTTCACTGGAGCATTAGGACTGTAGTTTAGCTGCTCTAAAAAAGTCACATCAACTGATCCAGTGGCTGCTTGTGGTTTGTCTGAAGTCTTTCATCAGTCATCCTGAAACTACAGGGATAGTGACTTCCTGTCCTGACTGTCTTGAGGTTGGGAGGGATTTTAATTAGAACCCAGGCTATGAGATGTTGGATTTTTGTGCATCTTTTCTAGTCTTGTCATTTTGAAATGTCCAGTTTAAAATAGCACTGTGATAAGAATAATTATTTTCTTTTATTGTTGTTATATTTGTACTCTTGAAATTAGGGGGTATTTTTGGCTTAGTTATGGCTGAACATCATTAAAAGCAAGACAACATCTCTCAAGAAACCCAAAGGACAAACCTCACAGTTTTCTCCTGAGAAACCATTGATTTATAATAAAAAGTGAAGTAACATTTTGAGATGAAGCGCATAAGCCACTTCTTTGTGATGTATTAGGTCTTGGCAGTTCCACAAATTCTCATTCAAAATCTCATTTTGACTGTCTATTATAATATTAAAACTCTTCCATTTGCCATTCAGAAAGCTGATTGCAGTGCCAGTGCCAGCTGAACTCAACGAAGAATTTAGCACTCCCAAAAACTGGGCAAAATAATTTGAGATATTCCCAAAGCCAACATCAGTTGACCAGTTTTTAAAAGATCTCTGTAGAGTCTAAGATATAGAAATATTCTATTCTATATGTGGTTCGTCTTACCTTGCAAAAGATAACTTAAACTGGTTACAGGAGCCTCACTGTGGAAAATCTCATCTTTTTAAGAGCATAACCAGGTAATCCAGAAATACCTCTGAAATGCTGGTTTCAGGTGGGAGATACCAAGTAACAGGTGAGAGGACTAGGTGTAGAATCTGCTCTGGTTGGTTGGACTTGAACAGCATCAGGACAGAATTATAGCCAGAATGAGTCTGGTTTCTGAGCAGCCTCAATTATTAATGTCCCAGCATTACATGGTCAAATGTGCTCTAAATTAGTCCAACTCCCTCTGCTGTAACACAAGCCCAGATCATACATGTGGTACATTTACTGCAAGCAGGAGAAACAGTACAAAATGCCAAATATTTCAATTTCCCATAGTTTTCCTAAAAGAATTGGGAATTGAAGTGACAGTTTTAGTGTCAAATGATGCAATGTTGCAGCCAGAGGTTACAAATGGCCGGGCTGAAAACTCTTCTGAGGAGGGTCTTGGCAACAGGCAGAATGGAAGAGAAATCACTTTTAAACAAGCACTTCAGAGGTAACACTGAATTAAAACACAGAGCCATGGCAGGGGTTCAGGGCATATTTTCACAATCTTTTGTCAGTTAGTCATTCAAATATTTTGATACGGAACCATTTTCATTGAGTTGTGAAGTCCACATGCTTTTTAATACCTGAGTCAGTCCACTTCATGCAAATAGATCATTGCAGGAAAAATAAAGGAGCAGAGGCACTGTCTAAAAGGTGGCAGAGTGGTGGAACTGCTGCATCTATGATGGACAATTAATGAGAATTTGATCCTGCTTTAATAAAAGTTTACCCTCAGTAGTCTTCTGCTGCTGAGCTGTTTCTGTCATTTCACCCATGCAGGTCCATCTTTATACAGCTTGGATAGAGAGCAGGGACTGAAACCAGGAGCTTTCAGTTATAGGAGACCTTTGGGTTTTGAAAAAATCCCTGTCCACCTCCCTCCTATCAGCCAAAGCCCAGAGGGAGGATAGAGATTTCCTCGCACTCCGGGTGCCATCCTGTGAGGAAGAGGCAAAATACCTTGAGCTGAAATGACCACACAGGTTGTATCAGCAAATGTCATGATCATACACCTCTCTTCTTTCAGTCTCAGTTCAAATTGGACTTGGAAATGACAAACACCAGGTGCAGATGCCACACTCTCTCCCATATGCATCTCAGAAGAACACGTTCTATTCTTTAGTCCTAGTCTAAGATCAGTTTTACTCCAATGTTTGAGTGTTATTAGAACATTATTAAATCCGTAAATATATTGGAGGGTTCTGGTAGTCTTTCCCCATGTATGAAGTTGATGCCAAAAGCCAATAACTTAAAAAAAAATCATAAAAATGTACTTCAGATTTGTCTTAGTACCAGATGCTTAAATGAAATGAGTCTTTTAAGTATAAAGTAATAGATGGGTAAAACTTAATGGCAAACCAGTTATGTCTGTTTACAAGTAATTTTGATACTGAAAGTAATCCAAAGCTTTACTGTATCTTAAGTATTTCCACACTTGTCCTGTTTTTTAAACATTTCCATACTTTATTTTCCTACAAAGCATTCTCTTAGCTTTTCTAGCTACATTAAATTGTACGTCTAATCAGTGTTAAAATGGGAAACCTTTATTAATCTTTCTCTGAGTGCTCAAGTCAGCCTAAAGCAGAGGAAAATGAAAGTCAGCTTTGGAGCTTAGAACTCCAAAAGATTTAAAATTTTTACAAAATTCTTGTTTAACTGTTCCCATTAAATATGAACAATCTCATGAATTGTCAAGAGAGACATTAGATATAAATGAAACACAATAGACATCAAAAAGAGGGAGGAAAAAATGCAGGAAATTTTCAGAAAGGCAAGTTTCAGAAATTAGGAAAATTTACATGATATCAACTGTGAAGTAAAGATATTTAACTGAAGGTCTCCACAAAAGCAATAAACAATGACAAGAAAAAATAAACTTCCACAGGGCACAAATTCTGGCTGTTGGGCTTTAGTCTTTAATTCTTTGAAAGTTTGCTGCAGTAAAATTCAGTTGGTTACATGTTTTCTGTGCTGGCCATCCCCTGATTATTAATTTCAATAAGATGTGAAATTGCCTGTACCAGCACTTAAAAGCTTTTTCTGGAACATCTAGAAAGAATGCTGGCATCTCTCTGAAGACTTTTTCCATTTAATAAGGCTTTTGTTCTCATGTAATTCTAACAAAGTCACTGTGTTTTCTTTCCTTTGAGCTGATCAGGAGATTCTACATACACACCCTATTTACCAGAGCATTGCTAACAGCGAGGCATTGACATATGCAAACCAGGGCAAGGAGCTGGATTACTTTTTAAGGTGCAATGACAAAATAAGAAAATTTCTTAAAATCTGTAAGAAAATGCTCTGCTTTTACTTGCAAGATGATTTTGGATTCTGTGGGTTAGAACACTGAGCATTTACTCATACAGCTCTGATGTCAAGGAGCAGGGCTATATCAAACAGAAGAGGAAGCCCAAGCTGTTTTCCACAATAGGTTCAGTGTCTGGACAAAGATCAGCTGAAGCCTCATCCTTTGAGGAAACTCCCTGGGTTTGTTTCTTCTCTCAGGGTTCAAGATCTAAAACTACATTAAGCCATTGAATTTTTAGATGCCCATCCTTGCTGAGTTCAGAAGCATGTTGGGACTCCTTGTAACCTGCTAAAACATATCTGCAATTTTAATTTTTTTTTTACCTTGCATTCCAGACAGGAATTTTAAAGAAGTGCTGATATTACTGATTAAAAAAATATGTTTTCAGCAGTCTCTGTAGTTCAACAAACTCTTTCAGTCTGTGCCCCCTTTCCCACCCCTCAAACTCTGTTTTGCCTCACAGCTTTTCCTGAATGTGGTGTTATTCTGGTAAAATAAAATCATCTTCAGTCTTGCAGTACATCTAAGCCACAGCAATACCTACCCTGGAACATCTTCTGTGAACGAGGGGGTTTTTAATGGAATCAATGAGAAGTAAAGAAAAAAATTTAAATGTAGTAATGAAACTTGCTTTTTATTGATAGTTCTATCACCTGGTGAGTCAGGGATCACTCACTTCCCATGTCTGAGTATAACACAAATAATTACAAGGCAAAGAGCAAACGTATTATACTATCTGCTGCCTCCAAAGTTCCTACTCACAACCTTCACTTTGATCTTGGAGTTAAACTATCCATTGCACAGGTATTTTGTCTATTTTCCATTACAGAGATATTTTTCCTTGTCCCAGGTCTGTTTTTTTAATGGCTATTTAGGCAAAGTAAACTTCATCTTTAACTAAATTTTGTGGAAAATTATTATTGGCTAAAAAGAGATTTACTCCCTGTTCCTGATGTAACGCTGCTGAATTGTATTACAGAAGAGGGACTCCTGTCCCTCAACCAATAGAAGGGGTTGTATTTCTTTAAAAGGTTGAAATAAAATGCAAATACAAGGGTAAGAGAAGTTTCTCTATAGTAAATAATTTATTACCATAGCATAATAATGTTCTCCAGAGTGTGAATTTGCCTTCTTTGGCCAAACCAGTTACTTTTCCTTCACCTTCCAGGTCCCATTACAATCCATTGTCCATGTAGTGAAGAGAAAAATGAGAATGCACATTTTAAATAGGCATTTTCACAGTGACTGACAGGTATTTGTTACCTTGCATATCCGTTTACCTAGGAGCTGATGATGAAATTGCTCATTGTAATGCTGCTGCTAAAGTGACGTTTCTCTTTCAAAACGTGCCAGCTACCAGAAAAACACCACGTATAAACAGGACTTAAAAGGCTTGCAATGACAGGGAGCAATGGGAAATGCCAAGTGAGCAGAGCAAGGCTTCAGCTCCTCTGTCTGTAACACAATTCATGTTCTCAGCAAAACTTAACAGCTGGAGTGAGTCTCGTTCCTGATGGATGCGCTTCCCCTTCCATGGGTTTTGGCCAAAGGAGAGCTCTTCCGGTTCTGTTGGCTGAGGCTGCAGTGACATCTAGTAACTGCCTGGCTAATTACAGCTGGAACTTTCACAGGCTCTATCCCAGCAGTGAGGAGTTCCTACAGCAGGACTTGCCTTTTCCACTTCCAGCATATCACCTTCCATAACAGCACAGGGCAAAAAGTTCTCAAACAGAGAGAGACAAAAAGTGACTTGCTCATACTGCCACATTCCTTAGAATATAAAATCGTGTTTTGAATTAAATTTTAATTAATTAATGATCATGTCTCTTTCTAAATAGGCCTTCCTGCTTTTTTTAATAATACTGTCCCCCATCGAGCCAATATACCAAAAAACTACATCTGGTAGTTACTGAACGGACTAAATTTACTTCTTATATAATGTTGAAGAGTTAACGATGCTATAGATTTCACAAACCCATCAAAAAGAAAACTGTTTTTTCAGATGTATTGTAAATAATAGCTAATCTAAGCAAGCAGGACTCTGCAGGTTTTGCATGATTTGCAACCAGTGGCTTGAAAAGGTTTTCCACGTATTAGAAGTTACCAACAGTACTGTAAGGATTACAAATTTCCCATTTTAAGCAAAAAGGCACTGAGGCAGTGGAGTTCTTAGCAGCTTACATGTAATGAGAAAACCTTATTTACACCTTATACTTTCTCACAGTAAGTCAAACTGTGTAAATGAAGGCTACATCAATTTACAGCCTTTGATAAACAGTCTTTGAATGCTGAGGAAGCTGTTGTAGCCTCAGATGGGCAGCAAAACCAAGTTCAGAAGGGGTTGCGCAGGTGCCTTGGAGAATAGAACAGCAATATAATGCAGATAATTGGCAATCAAAATAATTATTCAGTGATTGTTCTCTATCTCCAAGCTTAAGAGAAGGCAATGACTTTTCATATGGTTAAGTTCACTTAGTTTTTTTCTTGTTGATGAAGAAAGGAATTCTAAACCACCCTCCGTTCTTCATTTACAGCTCCTGACTAAGAAAAACAATTTAAACTCTCGTGACTTTGGAATTCCACCAAGAAGCCTTTGTATCAAGTACCCTTTTCACTGTTTTTTTATACTCCTACTTTTCTCCTACTTTAACTGAAGCCAAAACAAGTGTGCTTATGTCACACAGTCCTTTTTGAACTTCTACTGTTGTCTTTTAAAGTCCAAACACTGATAGCTAATTACTTTCAAAGACCACAGGTCAAGGTAACTAGTAGTGAAGTCAACGGCATTTTCGTTGGTTATGTCCCAAAACTGCCTCACCTAATTGGAAGCAGTTGGCTAGTAAGTTGTGTTTTTAGCTAGCCTCCTTTAACCTTTAAAATCACAAGCTGTGGAGATGTCTGTGGTCCCCTGATGTGCATCTGGAGTCACATTTAACACTGACATTCTTTGCTTCTGAGGTTTCTTCTGATTAGAGTTTGAGCTTATAAAGTCATTTGATCCTGTCCGCAGCTTCCAGCCAAGGGAAACAGAGCACACTTTTACATCTGTGAACAGCACAGAGGGCTTTCTCTCAGCTGAAGTGGGATGAACTTTCAGGAATGTTCTTGTATTCAACATTCTCTAACCACTACCATGGCCTCAACTGTCTTGGTTTGAAAGACAGGTGTCTGCTAAGGAAGGCAGGACCCTCCCTCCAAATTGTTATAATTTTGAAATTAAGGCACTCTCAGGTGAAGATATGAGGGTAGGAATAACAGTTCTTTACTAGTATTTATAACAAGGCAAACAAAACAACAACAGCTATGGAATTAATAACAAAGGGAACCAGAGACCCCGTGACAGCCTAGATGGGAAGGATGGAGGGGAGGCTTTGCCTCACAAAGCCCTGGGGGCAGTCCCAGTGTCCCAGCGTCCCAGCGGGACTCTGACCAGACCGAGCTGGAAGGGCAGGAATGAGCAGAAATCCCGGGCTGGGGGAGGAGATGGATCGAAACTCCGGGCAATGCCTGAACTGCGGGTCCTGGCAGGGCAGGGACTGCAGGGCTGCAGAGCAGAGAAACCCAGAGCAGAGGGAGAGATCCAGAGCAGAGAGACCCAGAGCAGAGAAACTCAGAGCAGAGAGACCCAGAGAAGAGAGAGAAATCCAGAGGAGGCTGGAGGAGCGGTGGGGCTGGAGCAGCGTGGCCCGGCCCAAGCAGGGCAGGGATGGGGGCTCAGGGCAGGGATGGGGGCCCAGGGCAGGGATGGGGGCCCAGGGCAGGGATGCGGGATCGGGGCAGGGATGCGGGATCAGGGCAGGGATGCGGGATCAGGGCAGGGATGCGGGATCGGGGCAGGGGTGGGGGCTCAGGGCAGGGATGGGGGATCAGGGCAGGGGTGGGGGCTCAGGGTTCCCTGAACACGAGCACATGTGAACAGGGCCCTCTTTTAGTGAGGTAGGTGTTAATGAGGTCCCAGGTCAGCAGCAGCTCTCACGATCAGAGGCTCATCCCAGGCTGGGTCATGGCGAATTCCTTTCCCCAAGCGAAAAACAGCTCCGAGCGTCCCGTCCCCCTCTGGAGCTGCAAAGGCAGCAGCTACCCCAGCTCCTTTTTGCCTTGGCCCGGCCAATCCTTTGTTTTCTCAGGTACCTGTAAGTACCGGCAGTCAGCGTTTCCCAGCAACTCATGGGAAAAATTCTATAGGTGAAAAGGAACAAGAAAAGAAACCTAACCCCCAACATCAACAAAGTGGGGATTTTTCTTTGTTTTATAAGGGAGAAGTAGGCAGAAGGAAAACAGTTGCTCAGATCTTGACTCGAATGCTGACTCACAGAGTTGAATCCATGGAAAGCAACTAGAAAATACAGCTGTTGTTTGGAAATGAAGCTAGGAAAGAGCCTGAAGGCTTCACTGCACTGTACAGTTAAGAAACCTGGAGCATTTGCATCTCAGCAAAAGAATTGTTCAGTACAAATTTGCTTTATAAATCCTTTTAAGCTTTTTTTAAAGGCTTGCACTTGTATATGCACTTTCTGAATTCTTGCCTGATTTACACATTTTCTCAATTACATGAACTTGAAATGTATTGCTTAATACATTATAATTATTTTTACTCTGTGACAAGACAGCATAATTTCGTAAAGTTTAAGGGACTTCATATGCCCTATGCTGCTGGTTAACACCGTACTGGTTATTGTCCATCACTGGGAACATGATCCATATGTGGGACTATGCTCACTGGTGTTCACATTGGGCCTTACAAACTGTGTACTGGCTGCATGAATTAGAAGGTAACAATTAAGCATGAACTCTACATGATAATTTTACTGGTAACCATCCCAAGTGAGGAGCACCCATCATATTTGATTATTCCTGAACAAAATTACTTACTAAGCAGACACTGCATTCACAGAACATTGGATTCCTCCTTTATCCCACACAGATAAATACCTTCTGAGTCAGGCTTATGCCTGGCTTCTGGGAATGAGAAAACAAAGGTCTTGTGGTGACTCGTTTTGCACAAACTGATTGTTTTCAGAGTAGCAGTTTTTACCGCGGGGTGAAATGAAAACAGCTGCCAAGTGCAATTTAATTCAAAAAGGCAGTGGCCACTGGTCACAGCTCAGACACGTCCATGGCTTTGCAAAGCCCTGACCTCTGCAAAGCCTGACTTCTGACTTGTTATACTGCAGCCCCTCAGCACATTCGTGTTCGTGAACATTTAACACTGAATTCTGACCTTCACAACCAGCACTGTGTTGGATCCGAGTGGCAAAGAGCAGCTCAGCTGAGCAGGCTCCTCACCCTCACTCTCACTACACTCTACTAGCTGAAGTTTGTAGACAAACCCATTACATGCCTTTAGCAGGGCTGAACACTGCACGTTGGATTCTGCACCGCCTGTGCTGTAGGGCTCCCAAATGTACTAGAGTGCTTCCCACACACTGTGGATACTGGGGCCATCTCAGTGCATGGCTACAAGTATTCAGTGCAGATGATGAGTAAGTCCAAAGCAACTTAGGTCTGCTTTTACCTATCAAATTGAGGGATTTAATCTCCGAGGGCAGGATTCTGCGCACCTACCATCAGGTGTGATGTAGACACTGCAGCTCACCAAGCTGCCCCAGTCTCCTGTTTTTATTCAGGACAGGGAGCTCTAGGTCACTGTTCACATGACCCAGTTTAGATCTGCCAGCGCCCAGTGAGTGCACCAGAGCTGACACAATGGGAGGCTCAGGCTGTGCCAACACCTGTGGCTGACTCAGGTTTATCAGATGAAGCCCAACCTGGGGTCTGGGTGTGGTGTGCTGCACTTACATGTGCTATAAACTGCTTCTGAAAATAAAAGGGACATTTTCTCTTCCACACCCCCAGAGTAGTCTGTGATCCAGGGCTGATCTGTGGGCTGACGGGCAGCTCGCCTGCCAGGGACTAATTTAGAATGTCTTAGTTGCCTGCCTTGGAGGCGCTGCCTTCCCTCTGTTTGATACCTTGGTATTCGGCAGGGATATTAAAAGGGATTGAAATAACGAGGCTGTTTTGTATCCTTCTCCAGATGAACTCACTCCGAACAAGATCTCATGGAATTTTCTAATGAGTCTTTTAAAATGAACATGCTCAATTCAAGTTTAGAAGAGTTGAGAAAACGCAGACATTCTTCATGCCCATAAGAAAGGACCTCTGGTTACTACAAACTGCGCTTTTCCCAAAGGCCACATTTCTTTTAGATTAAAATAAATAAATAAACCACATTCTGATCTTCACTGCTTCACATCAGTAGTACAAGCTTTGCTGAGCTTCCTTCGAAGAGAAAACACATACCTGAATTCAGGTCAGGTCACCCTTAGAGGGTTGAAGCTCCAAAAGGAAGGTGACTCCAGTCTCCTTTTCCCTGCTGCAATGCAGTGTCGCTCCACATTATTTCCGCTGCTGTTTGCAATTAAATGGAGCAGCCCTCCTTGAGATCCTCTCACCTCTCCGGTGAAAAACAATAGAAGAAAAAAATAATTTCTTCCTCCAAAGCATCCTGATATTTTCTGCTCCAGGTTCCTGCCCTGTGCTCTTCACTCAATCAAAGACAAAAACAAACTACCTCAGTAAACCCAAATGAAACCTCACTGAAATTTAAAAGCTGTGTGGATGAGGCAACTGGGGGCATGGGTTAATGGTGGGCTTAACAGTGCTGGGGGAATGATTGAACTCGATGAGCTTAGAGGACTTTCCCAACCTAAACAATTCCATGATTATGTGAGTGTGATTCTGTGATTATGAAATCACATCTCTTCCCAGCAAAGGGGTCAAGTGGGACAGTGCTGGTTCTGACCCCAGGGAAGGGAGGAGTGGGTGTGGACAGCCCCAGGCTACTGAAGGGATGGGGAAGCCCCAAAGAAGAGGGAGGTGAGGAAACAGCACTGAGTGACTGAGTGAAGGGTGCAAGCAGGAGAAGCCTGGCGTGTGGGAGTGCTCCAGCCAACACTTCCAAACAGCCAGTGGAGCAGAGACATCATATCCATGGGACATGCAACCAAAAAACACAAGGAATCAATACAATATCCCCCTCACCTGCGCACCTTGGAACCTCCTCTTCAGCAGGCAGGTAAGTGTCATTTCAGATTTATATTCACTACTTGTTGGGGACATAGAGAAAGACAAGTTTTGCTTCTCCCAGTTAAAAGGAAGGAAAAAAAAACAANCAGGGTCCTGTTAAGCAATTCTTCACATTATCTAATGGTGATAGGAGATAACACGTAACCATATATGCGTTTCCCTGTAATCCTGATCACTGCTGACAGCTCACAAAACTCTTCTCAGACAACATTTCTCCTAGACTGTACAGATTTCTTTTCTCAAAAGCAAAGGAGAAGGAAAAAATACAAAGTAATCCAGAAGAAAGGAAAAAAGAAAACTTTCTTAAGCAAGGTCTTCCAGGTTGGGCTGGGTGAGAGCCAAGTTTAACACCTCCTGCATGGCTGTGGGAGCTCCTTCTCAGCTTCTCCATGGCACAGAATTTCCTCCAGCACCTATTACTCCCCACCATCCCACCCATAATGCCCCGTGTTACCCTGCTCCCACCCTGCCCAGGGTCTCATCACTTCAAAGGAGCCCCAACCCTGCCCAGCTGCATCCTCAGCACTGCTCCTCCCTCACACCTGCCCATCAATCCTAACCTCAATCTTTATTTGCTAGGACTTCCTAACCCCTGTGCCCATCCAGAAGGAGTTAATCCTAGATCTCCATCCCCACCAGCAACACAGCTTCCAGCACAGCATGATATTCCAAGAACTCCTGCAGCAGGAATTTCAGCAGCTGGGGATGAGAACAGATTCACAATTGGCTTTTCAGGATCTAGCTCCACATCAGGAAGGCATGGGCCCATGGACAGAACCAACTGTTCCAAATGAAAAAGGACCTCAGGAAATAAAGGCAGAGAAAGCTGAGAGAGAGAGATGGAGCTCAGGCAGGTCCATGTGCTCCAGATTCTTCCTCACTCTGAAATGTCATGGCAGCTTTTGGAGGTTGCCAAAAAGTAAACAAAAGCCTTGGTTCCCCCATCCCACCCCCAACAGTTTCTTAAACACTTAATGTCCAGCTTAAGTGAAATCAACAGATTTTAAAATCCACACAGGCGTCAAAAAGGAGACTTAAAAAATTTGCTTGCTCCTCTTCTTGCAGCAAAACCAACCCCAACTTGAGCCTCAGAGGCAGAGGGCTGAAGGCAACATCTCTTGTAGGGCTGTGTCACCCCACTTCAGAGGTCCAAGGGGCTCTTTGGATCCCATTCCTAGCAGGGAACCCTTGTCGGGGACCTAACAACTCGCTGTCTCCAGGCATCCTTCATCCCAGGGATGCTGCTGCATGCAGCTGATGGAGGATGGCTCAGTCCTAGGCACCCTCACTCCTTCCTGCACAGCTCCAAAGCGAGGCAGGGGATTAGTCACACACTGCCTTTCTCTTTCTCCTCGACCTCTTCCTCTGCTACACCCTACATAGGAAACAGGCAACCACACACACCCTAGCCAGCCGTGTGAAAAAGCGTATATATTCAGTACGCACTCAGTACAGTATAGCAACAAAAGCTACCATCATTTCCTTAAAAACCAACAAATCACCAACTTCAAAACAACCACCAAAACTTCCAAATCCTCCCCACCCTACAGCACTGATCCTCGGCCCTCTGGGGCCCAACAAGGCACCAGTGGCAAGTGACCCCAGCTCCACACCATTCCTGCCTGACAAGGCACAGAGGGTGGCCCCAGATCCCCGGAAGCATCTCCTGCCTTGGAACCCAACTCCTCCTGTGGGGTCTGGGGTGCTGAGGGTGCTCTCACCAGAGGGGCTGGGCCAGCAGTTTGATGTGGTGCTCTCCCGGGCAGTTATTTGGGGGACACACACACCAAAGAAACTGGGACAAGCTCTGGCTTGCAGAACAGGGACGCTGCCGCAGCCTCACTGGGGCTGGACACAGCCGTAGGAATGGGCCAGGGAGGAGGGGGGGATTCCATCACTGTTCCTGGGGGGTGCACGCTGGCCTTGCTGCAACAGTGTGTCTGCTGGAGGCAGGGGATGAGGCCCACGAGAGGAAAGGAGTAGCACAGTGGTGGGACTGGGAGCTGGCAGGGCCCCTGCCGCTGCACACAAAGGGGAGGTAGATCAGCTTTGGAGACCTCTTGCCTGGGAGGATGTCTTCATGGACACCAGCTCAGTTCTTGGGGGGAAGAGCTTGCTGCAGGGCCCTGAATGCCTGCACTTGCCTTCTCCCAAGGCAAAGGTATCTTGGAGACTGTTCATGTTACTGGAAAGCTCTCAAACTTGTGCAGCAACTTCCCTCAAAAGCTTTTAGCCCTGAAACTGCCTCCACAGCCACTGCAGGAAAAAACCCGGCAGCTGGAGACAAGGCCAGAGGTGACAGCAATGACATGTGGGGGCAGGAGGGACCCTGGCTCCCTCCTCTTGCCCACCTGGTTGGAACCCAACCCTAACCCCAGCCCCTCTGCCTGCCCTGCCACACCAGTCCTGCTGCCACCCCTGCCCCGTGCACCATGGAGATAGTGTGTGTGATGCTCTATGTCCTCCCCCCTCCCCAGGTCCCCATCCCCAGCGTCCCCTCTGCCATTAGTCTTGCTGCTCATTCATCTCCATGTCTGACACCAGGATGTTCTTCTCGGCAGATTCACTGGGGTTGGAGGTGGTGCGACTGTAGCGAGCGCTCTCAAAGGCGCCGCACTCCGCACTCTGTCGGCGCTTGTACAGGAAGACAACGACGCCCAGCACGGCGCACAGCGCCAGCATCGACAGCACGACCACTGCAATGGTTGTTGTGTTCTCTGGCAGAGCTGCAGGGAGGAAAGGCTTTTGAGAGGCAGACAGAAGGCTCCTGTTCCTTCTTCAGCCTGCAGGAGGTGCTGGGGCGGTGGGGCTCCAGCCAGACCCGTGTTTCTGGGCAGGGTGATTTAATCACAGTGTCCTGTGTTGGAAGGAATCCATAAAGGCCACCAAGCCCAACTCCTGGACCTGCACAGGACACCCCAAGATTCCCATTCTGTACCTAATAGTGCTGACCAAACGCTTCTTGAGCCCTGGCAGTCCTTGGACCAACCACTGCCCTTGGGAGCCTGTTTCCCCTGTGGTGGGTCAGAGCAGGTCATTACTGAAACGAGATTAGCTCAGTTGATTAAGCATGATGCTAATAACACCAAGGTTGTGGATTTGATTGCCGTATGGGTCATTCACTTGAGTGAATGAAAGAGTTGGACTCAATGATCCTCATGGATTCCTCCCAGCTCAGCATATTCTGTGACTCTGCAGATCTGCTTTGGTTTTTCTGGGGACATCTTGCCCTTGGCAGAGCTCCAGGGGCTGGGCAGACTCCTTGGGTCTTTCCTGGTGCGTATGAACATTTAGCAGCTGCCTGGGATGGATCTTTGGGATCCTACCAGCAGATATGCTGGCCATCCCCCAGACTGACCAGGCAGTGTGGGCACAAGAAGGAGAGTTTTTCAAGTGGCTGGGCAGACACACACCATCATGGAAGGATGGTTCCTGCTGCTGAGGAGTCCTAAGTCAAGGCCAAAGTCACTTGTGAATGGCATTCCCCACCCACAAACCCCATTCCTTTGGTTATTTACAAAAGCTGGGCTGTGGCACAGGCTCCCAGTCCTGGTTTCCAGTCCAGGTGCTGTGCCCAGGCTGATGGTGCCACTCACCTGCCCTGGAAAAGCTGCTCTCCTCCACTGCAATGACAATACAGACAGGTGAGTGCATGGCCACAACACCCTCCCATCCTCCCACCACCAGCACCACTGGACCCACACCCTGCACTGCTCCCAGTGCCACACCACATGGGTAATGGGTGATGAACAGCTGGGGCAATCCTCTGATTCTGTTCTACAACTGTCCCACTGGCCTCATCCTGCCCCAAGTAGCTGACCCAGCCACTGAGACATGCACAGCCAATCACCGAACCCAGTGGGGACCTGCAGACCCCAACACCAACCCATACAAGCCCCTGCACTGGAATTACCCAAAACATGTGGTTAGTGCTGCCAGTGTGACAGCTCTGCCATGCGGCACCCTGCCCAGACCCCCAGCTCACCCTACATCAGCCCAGGAGCCTCAGGCAGCAGAGGGGGCCCTACCTCGGGGGATCTTGCAAATGACCCCCATGGTTACATTTGTGCAGGAGCCTAGACGCCACATGCCGTTGCTGCTCTGGATCCAGTAGCAGCTGTTCTGGCTAAGCATGCTGGGCCCTGTGTCGTGCTGGCCCCAGTTGGAGTAGTTCACAGCCGTGCTGTCATGCCAAACCAAGGTGCCACCTGGAAAACGGAAAAATTAGGCTTGAGGATGCTGAAGAGAACACCCTACTTTTGCCCCAGTTCAGAAAGTACAAGGAGGCGTGACAGGCTCTGGGCAACCTGGTCTAGTGGAAGGTGGCCCTGCACATGGCAGGGGGTGGGACTGGATGGGCTTTAAGGTCTCTTCTAACCCAAACCATCCAGTGATTCTGTGATTCTATGGTGGTGAAGTGTGATGGGGAGGACTAGGGGCTACAGCACACCTTCCTGAATCTGCAGGCTCCAGTGCCTTGGAGAAGGCTTTGGGTTTCCTATCCCACCAAGCCAGAGGAGGACACACGCAGTATGTCCGGCACAGTCTGAGACACTGGTGCACCTGGTCACACTATGACACGAACCTTCCTCACTGGCGCCACCACCAAGGGCTTCCTTTGCTCACCACAGACTTGGTGGGAATTCATGGAGTTGCCTGTGGGAGTAGCTCAAACGTCATTCCTTCCTTTATACCTTTGGGGTTGAAGGTCATGCCCAGCCAGGCCCCCTTGGAAAGGCCCTCGTACGCCTGGAGATGCTCCCACACAAAGATGTTCTCCATCTCATCCTGGATGGACAACACTGTGCCGCCAACTGCAGAGGGAAGACTGTCATGGAGGAGCCCAGAACTGAGAAGAGTGAGTTAGGGAGCAGCAGTGCTCAAGAGGACAAAGTTGAGGACCCACCCGTGAGCCACATAATAATTGTGGAACGCTAACACAAGAGGAGGAGGGTCACTGCTGCTGCTGCCACTGTATCTCAGACAGGAGCTGCCTCTTCCTCAGTTGCTGGACCCTGCACCCTTGACATTTTGCCATGCTGTTTCCCAGAGTCCTGCTGGAGCACTGGGACTGCCCCAGGGTTTGTGAGCAAAGCCTTCCTCCTTCATCCCTTCCTGTCTGGGCCCAGCCACCATCACAGCCTGAGCTTGTGCCACAGCGCCCCTGCAGGCACACGGGGATCATTGCCCCTGCCCAGCCCACAGCGCCCCCTGCAGCTCGGGGGGATCATCGCACGTGTCCTGCCCACTGGGAACCGCCAGGGCCCCCTGCCGGCTGTGACAGGAACTGCACCAAAGGGAAAGTGCCCACGGCTGAGATGAGTGTTACTGCGTTGCTGTTGTTTGTTGTTAATTCCATAGCTGCTGTTGTTTTGTTTGCCTTATTATATATAATAATGAAGAACTGTTATTCCTATCCTCATGTCTTTGCTTGAGAGCCCCTTAATTCCAAAACCATAATAATTGAAGAGAGAGACATTTTCCAGTCCAGAGGAGGTTTCTGCCTTCCCTAACAAACACCTGTCTTTCAAACTGAAACAACCACCCCAGCCCCCTCATACCTTTCTGGCACTTCCTCATGGCGTCCTTCTGCCCAAGGGTGATCTCCATGTGGAAGGTGTAGCAGTGGTCCCGGAAGGGGATCCAGGATGAGTCCTCCAGTGACTTGGGACAGCTGCCACTGTAGCTCCACTTGTGTGCACGGGAGTGACCTGGGGAGCACACAGTACATTAAATGTGTGGTGGGCCATGGCATTTTGGGGTCCCACAGCACACTGGGGCACCCACACCCACAAGAACATGCTCCAGAAGATCCTTGGTGGGATGCCATCTCCAACCCTTGGTCACATCGCACTCAGACCACCCCAGGCCCCCTGGCCAGCACCTGTTTGGAGCTGGCAGATGCCCCCCTGCAGCTTGGTGTCGCAGGCAGCTGTGCGCCAGGTCCCATCTGTGTCCATGTAGGAGCAGCCAGTGATCTGCTGGGGCTCCCCATCCTGCCAGTTGGTGTAGATGAGGTTCTCCTCTGTCAGCCATGAGTAGCTCCGGCCTCCCTGGAAGGCCACAGGGAGTAGATGCCTGGGGGATTGCTGTGATCCCTCTGAAGACCCATGCCCCAGGTGCCTGCCCCCTTCCCTCACCTCATCATTGGCCAACCCAATCCAGAGCGGAGCCTGCAGGCCGCTGACAGCCTGTGTGAGGAAGGCCTGGCTGTAGGGGTTGGGGATGGTGGCCAGGGTGGCATTGAGGGTTTCGCAGAGCAGCAGTGCCTCGTGCCACCTGAGGGGTTTCTGCAGGATGCGGTAAGTGCTGTTGTGGTAAAAGAGGATGCCGGTAGGAGAAGGGGAGAATGGTGCCTGCGCAGGGCTCAGGGACGGGTCTGGAGGAGTAAAGAGATACAGTCAGAGGGCACAGAGCACACTCCTGCATCCCATGTGGGTCACCCTTTGTCCATCCCTACCCAGGCCAGGCTGTCCCTGGCAGCACTGTGCTTGTTGCATCTCCTGGTGCAAGTGAGGAGGGCAGAGGGATATCCCTAGGGATGACAAGCAGTGACACCCTAGCACCATCCCCACCTGGGAGCTGTCCACCAGGATTCAAGTCCCTGTGGGACACACTGAGTCAGGTTGGTGTCCACAGGTTTGGGGCTGTCCCACAAAAGGCTGGGACCAGGGACCCACCTGCCCAAGTTAAAGTCTGTCTCCCCAACTCTCCCCAAGCTAAACCTATCGCCCCAAGCTCCCCAGTCCCACCAGAGCATGGGGCACCATGCTGGCACAGTGGCAGATCCCCAGCCAAGAGAGCTGGGACTGTCCCCTCATCCCCCTCCTACCTATGCTCCGCTGGCAGACATAGCCATGTTTCTCCTCCAGGCAACTTCGGTCATCCCAGCGTCCCGTGAAGAGGGGGGGTGAGCCATGCCACACCACAACACAGTTGGTCTGCACAGCCAAGCCACAAGGTCAGCACTGTCCTTAGCACTGTTGTCCTACACCACAGAGATCCCCATGCCAGAAACCTCCACCCTGCAGGGGTGCATCCTGTACTGCCCTTGGAGAGCCACCCTAGCCCATTAAATTTTTCCTTTTCCAAGGCTGGGCCTGGCACTGAGACCTTCCTGGCGGATGGGGGTGCAACGGGGAATCTCCCTCACCGGCTCGTCACGGGGGCTGGAGGAGCTGCAGCCTGAGGGCTCTCCAGGTGCCCAGCTCACATGCCTCAGCGGCTCCCCCTCCACCCACTGGAACTCCCCCTGGGCATCGTGCAGGCCAATCCAGAGGTCAAAGGAGATGTTGGGCAGCATGGATGTGATGAAGGCTGCAAGTGACAGGTGAGACGCTTAGGTCCACCCATGGCAGGTAGAACCCTGGTGGGGTGGTGGGCAGAGGAGACCTACCCTGCTCCAGGGGGCTGGCAATGGTAGCCAGGATGGCGCCCTGGCTCTCGCACATCTGCTTCGCCTCTGGCCACTTCACTATCTCGCCTTTGTTGTGGCCATTGAAGCTGAAACACTGCATAGGCAGGGGCACAGGATGGGCCAGGAGGTGCAGCTGCCCCCAACACTGAGCCCTGCACCCTCCCCACCCAGCCAACTTCTGCAGCCCCATTCTGCCCCGATGATGCTTCTCCCCTTCACACCCTCACGCCTTCCACTCCCCAACTCCTCCAGCCCTCCCACATCTCTCCTGGCAAACCTGTGCACACACCTCACCTTCCCCATCCCACAGCATCTCTGCAAATGCATCCCTCAGCGCTCCCACACAAAATATTTGCAGGCATCCCTCTCCATCCTGCCATCTTGCAGCCACCCCCTCTGTGTCTCTGCAGAGCTGGTGGAAGACCAGGAAGTAGTCATCACCTCTTCATCTTGCCATCCCCTCTCCCATCCTGCTGTCCCCTCTCCCATCCTGCTGTCCCCTCTCCCTCCAGTGGTACCTTGCTGAGGAAGGGCAGCCAGCCTTGAGGACAGCCCCCACTTGTGGCAGCAGGTACTGGAAGGAGGGAAGGCTTCACAGCTGTCCCATTGCTCCGCTTGCAGATGTAAGGCAGTGCCGTCATGCACTTCTGGTCCCCCCAATCCTCTGCGGGAGGGACAGGCTGGGCATGATGCCCCTCTGCATCGATACTGGTGCCCCAGCCCCTGAGAGCCCCGTATGGAGCCCTGCCCTGTCCTGCCTCACCTCGGCTGGCTGTCATGTACACACACTTCCTGTCCTTGCTGATGGGCCGAGGCTTGCTCGGAGCCCAAGAGACAAAGTTGAGGAGGGACCCATCAGACCACCTGGAACAGCATCAGGAGGAGCATGAGGCTGATCAAGGATTTGGTGAATGGGACCATTTGAGTTCCCTAACTGGAAGCGTGTTCCACCACTGCCCTCTTGGGTGAGGAACCTCCAGCCCAGCACCCCAGGATGAGACCCGTGAGATGCAGGTGCTGAGTCACGGCACTCGGAGAGGTGGAGACAGTAGTGTAAGAACATGCAGGGACATGGTGTGGGGATGTGATGGTGACTGTAGTGTGGGGATGTCTGGGGATATGGTGGCTGTCTGTGACTTACTTGAACCTCCCGTCATTCTCATAGGTGTGCAGCCCAATCCACCAGTGCTGCTCCTGGCCCCTGGAGAACTGCATGCCCAGAGAGAACATTTCAGTGCCCTTCAGGGACTGGGGGGTCTTTGGGGGCAACTGAGGCTGCCATGGGGATCAGAGACCCTTCCCCAGCTTGCAAAAGCAAGGCAAAAAAACATCGCTTTGCTGACCCCCAAACCCAACCCCAGGCATCAGGACCAGCCACCATGCAAATCCATCATGACCCCAGCAAAGCCCAGCACCCCCAAATATTGTCCCTCCAGAAAAGCATGAAAGAAGACATGGAAGAGCAGCCCACAAGGCAGCAGAGGCCTGGAAGTTCCTGTCTCCTTCGTACCTTCTTCAGGTTCTGGCCCAGGAAGTGCAGCTCGGCCTCGCTGTGCACCGACGTCAGCTCAGCCTGGAACCAGCTGCAGATGCGTTGTGCCTGCAGCCATGTTGAGTGGTGTTCAAAGAACTTGTACTCAGCCTCCTGGTACTTCACCCACTCTTTGCTGCCTGCAGGCAGGGACCAGTGTCACACTCAGGCTGTGACACCCCTGCCATGGTCACCCTGACCCTTGGTCCCTGCCTGTTGGGCTGCTTTGCTTTTGTCCCTCTCCTGCAGCAGAGCTGGTGCGGGATGCCTGGGTTCCCCTCCCTCCCATGACCCTGCCCAGGATCCATCTTCTCTGAATAACACCGCACCCACTGAAGACATCAGGTGGTCTATGCATGACCTGAAGTTGAGTCAGGAGAGGTTGAGGTTGGATATCAGGAAAAGCTTCTTCCCCTAGAGGGTGGTCAGGCACTGAACAGGCTACCCAGGGCAGTAACTACGGCTCCAAGGCTGCCAGAGCTCAATGAACACTTGGACAACACTCTCAAGTACAAGGTGGGATTGTTGGGGTGCAGGGCCAGGAGCTGGACTCAATGGTCCTTGTGGGTCCTGTCCAACCCAGAATCCTCTGTGGCTGTGACAAAAGGCTGTGGCCAACACACCTTGGGTCGTGATCTCTGGCTCCTTCACATCAGCACCTGGACAAAGGGCAAGGAAAAGTTGTCAGTGGGGTGCAGGGCTGGGATGCTCCCACAAATGCTTCTCTGCAAACCATCCATGGCCTACAATGGCAGGATGCCCCTCCTGAATTCCACCACAAGTGACAGCACCTCTCCCAGTCCCTGAATTAGGAATCACCCTCCCTCCTCCCAGGGATTCCACCACCCCACAGCCCATGCTCCTCCAGGTCAGTCACAGCTGATGGGTTTGGGAACCCCTTTGCCAGTACCTTTGGGCAGTTTGCAGATCCAGTCCAGCTGGGCTTCACACTGCATCGGCATCCACTGCAGGGAGGCCAGATCAAGCACTGCGCAGCTCCGGATGTCATCGTCATCATAGTTGCTGCGGTCAAAGTTGTGGTAGGAAAACTGGGGGTTGAGAAAGATGGGCTGTGTTGGGCATTTCCACCAGATCTGTCCCTTCCATAACCCAAATGCCCCCTGGACTCACCCCTAGCCCATCACTCCACCTCCAGCTCGGGTCTCCAGCAGGATCCCGCCGGTTCAGGCCAATCCAGAACCAGTGCTGCTCATGGAGCTCTGGTTCTGACTCCCTATGGGGAGCCAGGGGAACAGGTGAGCACACAACCCCCTTCAAACCAGAGGGGTTCATATTTACTTACAAATATATATTTATAATCAGGGCTTTTTCTGTTTGCTTTCAAAATCTGCCATCCCCACACACCTGAAGGTAGGAACTGGGATAACAAGCATGCCGTCTCAGGGCTGGAACTGCTTTAAACCCAAGCTCCATTCCCAGATTACACTAAACTTCCTGCACATCTTCCACATCAGCCATACCAACTGATGCACCTTCTGTACACCAGTCTGTGCTCAGAGGTCCATCCATCCATCCATCCATCCATCCATCCATCCATCCATCCACCCACCCATCCATTCACATGTGCCAGAGCACCAGGAGCACTGTGGGCTTGTGGCAAGCACACTCTGGCAGTGGACACACACTGATGCCGCCAGCCTCTCACCCAAAAATCTTGTTGAGGGTGTTGGCAACAAAATGCTCCTCCTCATAGCTGCCTAGGCTGAGAAGCTGAGCCCCCAGCTCCCGGCAGAATTCCTGTGCAGCAATCCATGTCTTCTTCTCTTGCAGCTTTTCGAAGTTGAACACCTGCAAAAGAAGGAACCCACAGTGTGGGTGACTCTTCAGCAGCAGAACAGGAGCAGAGCACTGTTCCCACCTGCAGGCAGCCATGTCCCAGAGCACAGTGCTGCCATCCAGTCCCAGCCAGGGTTGTGGGGTGCCTCTTGCAAGCACTAAAATGTGCCCTTCACTCCCCTGCACTGGGGAGGCACGTGCATCCCCACACCGACATGTCCGGCCCCCTTCACCTTGTAGCAGTAACGGAGTTTGGGGTCGGAGCTCCATCCTGGGGGGCAGGTGGCAGTGATGCTGGGTGTAGGGAAAGGACCAGGCAGCTCAGGATTGACTGGGGTGCCCAGGTTCTGTCGACAGATGTACTTGGCCTTGAAGGTGCTGCAGTTCTTCACCTCCCATAGCCCTATGGAGCTGCCGGTGGCCAGGGCCACGCAGCCACCCTTGTTGTAACCTGGAGCGCTCACGAGAGCAGGGAAGATGCCAGCCTTAGGGTTGGACTGTATTGGGGGGCAGTGCCAGCCCCACCCTGCATGAAAGGAGAGTTCCCATCTCACTCCCATCCCTTACCGGGCTGGTTGCGGTTCCAGTGAGTGTACATCACCTCATCACCGCTCAGCCAGCGGAACGCGCCCGTCTCATTGATGTCCTGCAGAGCTGTCCAAAAATACTCCCCATCCCAGCCGTAGATGAGGCTGCTCACGTATGCCTGCTCGAACCTGGAGGGACAGCGAGAGTGGGCAATGCAGTGAGCTGAGACACTGAACTGCCCATGATTTTCCAGCCCTTGGAAGTCACTCTCCACCTTGCAGGGCTTGTTTCGGGGCAAACCCCCCACCACTGGCATGGCTGACCTGTTGGTGATGGTAACCAGTGTGGAGCTGTAGTCGGAGCACGTCTTGCGGGCGTCGCTGTAGGGGACACGGTCCTCCCCCAGCCAGAAGCAGGACGGGCTGTGCCACTTCCAGCCCTGGAGATGGGTGACAGGGAACATCCACTACTGCCCACCTGGACCTCACAAGAAGGATGGGAGCAATCCCAGGGCACAAAAGCAACATCCCAAGTTCCCCACCACTGCCTCTGCTTTCTCCTGGGAGGTCCTCTGCCCCCAGCTGCTCCAGCTTGACTCAGCTCAGCTTTGACCTCTAACAAGCCCCTGGCTCCAGAGGACACGGCTACAGGGAAAACAAACACCCAGACAGCTTCAAAGCTGGGGAAACAGCTCTCTCTGCCAGCGTCCAGCCCCAGCCAGTGCGCAGGCAGGAGAACACAATCCTCCTCTTTAAGCTGCAGGGCTGCGTCCAAAGTGAATACCACCACAGTCAGCTTTAATCCCTCGCCTTGTTCATGTTGGAGTCTTTCCGGGGCTGGAGACACAATAGTGCCTGTTTTCTGCCAGAACAGGGAGCAGGGTTGCCCTGGGGCTGGCAGCAGTGGTGGCATAATGAGGAGGGGCATGGGGGCTCATCTACAAGAGGGGACACATACCCGTCAAACTGGTGAAGTGCCTCAGCCAAGGAGCCAAGTGGCCCCAAGCACAGGGAAGGGGAGGCCAGGGAAGTGGAAGCATCGCTAGGGTTATACTCCTGGGTCCCCTGGGCATTGGAAAGACAGTGGCGGCACATGCCATATGCAGTGTCATCAGCACAGTGGGGAGGGAAGCAAGAGAGCAGCTTTTGGAAATGAGAACAACTGCAAATTCCAGTTTTTCCCCCAAGTTCCTGCTCCTGCAGCCTTTCTCTGAAGCTGGCAAATCCAGGTACAGACCCACAAGCTGGATCCCTCTCGAACAGCATGGATGCAACTAAGCAGCCGAGAAAAGGGGCCTGTCCTGGGACAGTGCAATGTTCCCAGATGGGTCCCCAACCAGCACTCGCCGCAGCGCACCTTAATACCTCGAGTGTGCACTCCCACACACTGAGCACCACAGCAAGTCTCTCTGATCCAAAAGAGGGCCAGGGCAGGATCCCCAAATGCAACCATTGCCTCCAGCTCCCAATCCTAGTGTGCCCCCACGTCCCTCTCCTGATCTGCCTTTCCCATTGCCCAAACCTCTATCCTTCATTGCTTCTTTTAAGGCTGCTCCTGAAATAAAGATTTTTGAAGGGGGGAAAAAGCAGCAAGGCCACCATGAAAAACAGCAAAGTGGCTGGAGCGGATAGGACCAAAACCCTGAGCAAGATGTGCCTCATCTCCACCAGCTTCTGCCTCTGGGTGGCAAAAGTCCTCATTGAGAATGAGTAAGTAGAGGAAGGACGGTTCTTGGTCCATTTGTCCCTTGCACTGGTTCATCGGTTCATTTGTCCCTTGCAGTTTGTTTCCCAGGGCATCTCTGCTTGGCACCCAGAGCCAGGATAAGACTGTGACTGGAGAACCAGGAGGGAGTTAAATCTGCATGGAATCCTCAGGACTGCTTTGGGGACGCACAGATGCACGGTAGCAGAACTTTGCCACCGAGTCTCTCATTCCCAGTACCTGCGGACACTGGGGCTCTTCCAGCTACATCTGGCAACCCTCAAATCTGGCCCTGCATGGCACCTCTCCTGGCTGCTGTGCTCCCCTGAGCTCTAGCAGAGCCAAGCAGCTGCTGGAAATGAGGCAAGGACATGGGAGGAGCCCAGCATCACCTCTGGGAGCTGGCCTGGAGTGGTTGCTTGCTAGTCAGGGCACAAGTGCACTGGCCAGTTCTGAACGGCTGGGAGAGGTTCAAGAGCCACAGTGCTGCCAGACTCAGAGCTTGGAGGCTTTGCAAAGAACCACAAAAGCCACTTCCCAGCAAGCGTGGGAACGGGGCAGCTTCAGCCCCATGCGACAGCTGAGGAAACAGGCAGGGCACAGGCTGAGTGAGAACCCACTGGTCTAGTGTCCCCAAAATGCTTATGCCCTGCCCAGAGAAGGCAACCTTCCATCATGTCAAGGCATAGGGCTGGCAGCCACACCCATCCTGCCAGGCTCCCATGTGCTCCTGTGTTTTGGCACAAAGAGAGGCAAGGGGGGAAAAAATGAACATCCCTGCTGGCAGCAAAGGGTGCCTGATGGGGAGAGTCTTGGACAACATGCACCATGTGCTTTGTGTCCCAATTTCTTCCCACAGACTCCTCCACCATGGCAGCGAGTGGCTCAGCAGCCCCAGAGTGCTCCAGTTCAGTAGCTCTCAGGCACAGACCAGCTGCTCCGGGTGCTGCTCATCGGGGCTCCTCAAAATGGTTTTAGGGAAAGGTCCCCTGAAGCCTTGAGCACCATTGCAGAGCCATGGAGCAGCCAGAGCCAGGTGCCCCTCACCTTTCGGCACCCGTGGTCATCCTCCTCCTTCTCCTGGCTCACCCGACCAGGCTTTTTGCAGATGGATGGCAGGGTCTGGTTGCAGGGGCTGTCGTTCCACCTGCCCTCCTGCAGGGTGGGAAGAGGAATGGCAATGAGCCCATCTGACAGCCTGGGGAATGCCCCAGACTCTTCACTCCTACCTTGGGTCCAAAGATTTTCCTTCCCTAAACCAAATCCCCAAGGATGATGAGATGGATTCTTCCCATCCCAACAACTCAGATAAGCTAGGCTGAACCCAGCTGGAGACACTCCCTAAGAAATGGCTTCCTCAGCAATGAGGACGTTGCGATGCTCCCTGCAGAGGTGCAGGATAACCTCCCATCCTCTCCAGGTTCTCACCGGTCCCCAGATGGTCACACAGTCCTCCAGGCTGTCACGGAAGTTGTTGGGCTCGAAGGGGTGCCAGTAGGTGAACCTCACGGGCGTCCCGTCTGACCACTCGAAGTTCATCTGCAGCTTGAGGTCATTTAGGCCAATCCAGAGCTCCTCCACATCTACCAGGACAGGAAGGGAGGGAGTGAAACTCCCTCCTCCTGGCTGACCCTGTGCAGAACCTTTTGGTGACCTCAGCCCTCGTGATGGGACTGGTCTCTGCACAGCACCTGCCAAAACCCACTCAGGGCTCAGCTCTGACCTACTTGTGTCAGTGGGCAGAAGAGGGCAGGACAGCTCTTGCCTGGAAGGATGGAGCCCCAGAGTGAGAAATACAAGGACATGGACCCCCAGAGTGGGCAACACAGGGACATTTGCCTGCAGCTTTCAGAGAGGGGCCAGCAGTACGGGAGTAGAAGTCCAGGTCTGCAGGCTCAGGTCCAGTGAACTACTGATTTTCAACAGTTCCTTTCCAGCATATCCCAGTCTGCTCCCAGTCTAGGCGCAGCAGTATTTCCTCTCCTTCCTCCACTCTCCTATACCTCCTTGCTGGCCTCCTCCAGCAAGTCCAGCAGGAATTTTTTTCCCATCTTTTCCTACATTAACCAGCTGGGACTAGCACCATTCCTAGCAGCAGCTGTGTAGTTTTGACTCAGTACTGCAGGATCTGGGAACAGCTTTTACATTTGCTGGGTGGAAGATACACCCAGATTATGGGCTCCTCCAAGGAATACAGCACCTCCCCAGCCTGGGACGCCTGCTACCCGCACAACCACAAAGTCAGCTCTGCAGGCTCCAGCACATCCAGGGACTTTTCCATGGACCCCATAATACAGGAAAGGGGCTGCTGGCACAGCAAGCTCCTCCTTACCTTGCTTGATCTCCTTGGTGACAAATTCCAACTCAGACAGGGTGTGGATGCTGACCAGATCACCCCCACTCCGCAGGCAGGTCTTTTTTGCCTCCTGCCAGCTCTTCTTCTCTCCTACCAGCCGGTAGCAGTTGGACTGGAAGGGCTGCCAGCTGGGCTCGCAGTCCACCTTCACCTCCGACCACAAGTCTGGCAGGACACAAGGCAGCCTGAGGGTTCCTGCCCAGCTATCCAGCCCTCTCCTTGGCAGGGAAAGGACAGCAGTCCTGCGAGTGATCAGCAGACCAAGCCAAAGCCACAGCGGGAAAGCCATGGCCAAAATATAACAGGTGGTGCAAGGTGTGGGAATGGTGGCTTCAGAGCTCCAGGGACAGAACAAAATCCCTTCTCTCTGCAGAGGAATGAGGGCAGAGCAGAGCAGACAGCATCCCCTCCCCTGCTGCTCTCCATCCCTCCCTTACAGCCCACCTGGAATGGCACCAAGCACTTCTTCGAAATGTTCCTTGGGGATGACTTTTCCTAAATCTAAGGAACCTGCTCTGCACAGCTAGGACACCAGCAAGCTGAGGACACCATGGGGACCTATATGAGCAGCATCCCCTGACCATACTGGGGTGGGAGCACACCCAGATGGGTTACAGAGCTGCCCATTCCCAGTGCTGGTCATCCCCTGCTCACCTGTCAGGAAGGGGTCAGCTGTGGCATTGGGCTTCTTCTTGCAGACGTAGGGGAGGGCAATGCCACAGTCCCGGTTCTGCCACCCCCCGGATGACTCGGTGCGAATCACCCCGCAGTTCTCCTCGCTGGGGTTGTCAGGCTGGTCTGGAGAATGGGATAAGGAGGGGACAGGCTACTGAGGAGCCAGGACAGAGCCACCAATGCAGCTCTCCCTGCTTCAACACCAGTAAAACCCCTTTTATTTTGCTATTTTGCACAATGAAGACATGACCCCAACATGCCCAGGATTATTTACAGTGCCTCAATGCACAAGAACCCAAAGGCTCACTGTTTTACCTGGAAATATTAATAGCAGACAGGGGGTCAAAGTACCAGACCTGAGCTGTTCCCGCCTGTCCTCAAACCTCCTGTGAGGGTATCACTCAAGTGCCTTTGGGTGATGGCACCAGGCATGACCAATGGGCCCTCTTCCTTCTGAGTACCCCAGAGTTAGGGATGGGTGTCTGCAGCTGGGGACCACTCCTCAGCCACACTCCAGCACTAAGCAGGGATGCAGCAACCCACCAAACAAAGAATGTCAACCCAGGTTACCCACAAGGTCTGCAAGTGTTTGCAGAGGGCCAGTTCCCCCTTAGCACCCTCATATTCCCACTTAACTTCAGCTCCTTCTTCTCTCCAGGGTAAGACAACAGAACCTCTCATTAACTTGACTTAGTTGGGGAGATGATTTTGTCAGTTTTCTATATTAACTCAAAACAGCATAGTAAATTGCTGCCAGAAATAAGAGTGGTGAATGCACAAGTAAATCAGAAATGTTTCCCTGTTTCATTACCACCATCTGCATTTATCACATAACAAGCATACACATGCCCCCCTGTGGAGAGGTTGGCCTGCTCCAGCTCCACAGATTTCCCAGGCTGCTACAGAGGCCCCTGGGGCTCTCTGTCCCCATGCAGCAAGGGAATACCCTGCAGCAGCCCGGGCCACCCCCCCTTGCCATGGGGCCATAGCTGGTGGTTCCACGGGGCCCCTCACCACCTCAACCTCCCCTGTCTCACCACTCTCCCAGTTGAGGTACTTGAGGGGTGAGTTGTCTGACCACTGCCAGCCTCCATTGATGTCCAGGTCATTCAGCCCAATCCAGAGTGTGGAGCTGTACCCAGTCAACAGACCTGGAGTCAACACAGCCAGAGAGGAAGAATCAGTCCCCCAAGCCCAACTCAGTCCCCAGCTTGTCTTCCCCCCAAACCCGGGGCAGGCAGAGCAAACTGGCAGTGGCAATCAGCTCTGCCCCAGATGAGGAGTGCACAGCCAGGCTGCCTGAATCCCACCATTGATGTAGGTCTGCTCATGGATCTCTGTGATGCTCAGCAGGTTGGCCCCTTGCTGCTCACAGCTATTCCAGGCTTCCCGCCATGACAGTGTCGACTGAAAGTTGAACTGGTAGCAGCTGTTCGTGAGGTGGTCCTTGTCCCAAAAGGTCTCACAGTCATTGCCTGTGGGGATGAGCAGGGTGAGCACCCAACAGACACAAAAATAACCCCAGTAACCCAGTAAACCCCAGTAACTTGCTGCTCTGGCACTGCAGACTGCTCACAGGGGGAGAGGAGAAGCCTGAAAGTCTCCGAGAAGGATTGGCATGGAGTTTTTGCTTTTTCCCACTGGATGTGCCCCTTTACTTACTCTTTATAGGGCAGAAGCCCCACCGCTCATCCTTGCCATAGTCCTGGGTGGTGGCACACCAGAGGTGCCCATCCTCCCGCCCCGTGCTGGTGCACTCATGAAACCACTGGTTGTCGTACTTGAAGGGGATGGTGCAGGGCTTCCCATGGGAGTTGCCCTGGATGGTGTAAATCTCTGAGAGAAAAGAAGAGCCCTTGCTTGAGGATGTGTCAATGGGGGCTGGAAGGAGATTTGGGGTGAGGGGTGTGGGTTGGCCCAGTGTGGGGCATTATGGGGTGCCCGGAGGCTTCCCACTCCCCTTCCCCCTCATCCTGCCCGGTTCTGTAGCCCCAGCAAGCTGGGACTGAGCTTCCCAGACAGTACCCGACTGCTGCAGGACCACAGCCTCAGCTCACGTTTTGGGGTTGGTTTGGGTTACAGGATAACACTAATCCCAGGGAGGTGTTACCAGAGTAAGGCATGGAGCACAGATCCTCCTCGGTGCCATATGTCCTCCACTGTGAGCCATGCGCCTGGTCCCCCCTGTCCAGAGAGGAATTGCCCAGGCGGGCACCGAGATGCTGTGAGAGCTGCTCTCCGAGCCCGCGGCAGCTCCAGCGCATGTTGACCGACTCGCGGTCGCACTCGTAGGTGGCCAAGAGGTGCAGCCCTGCCGTGGCGTTGGCCCCATGCCATGACACCCCCAGGCACTGCATGGCCCCCACATTGAAGAGGCGATTTCGAGAGACCCATTTCCACTGCTGGGCTGGAGCACTGGCATTGCAGCCCTTGGCCAGGCGCACCAGCGAGTCCTTGGTCTCCAGGCAGCCCTGCACACCCGTGTTGTAGATGAGAAAGACTTTGGAGTCTGGGGAGAGAACAAATGGAAAGGGTGAAAGCATCACTGGAGATTCAGTACGTGCCACGCATGGCCCTGAGCCCTGACAGAACACCCCGGCTCTGTGCAAAGCAAGTTTTGGCATGCATCCCTGCGCACAGCACCCAGGACACTGGGGACCACCACTTCCCTTCAGCACTGACTCAGGATTTGTCCCAGTGCCCATCCCTACTGGTGGGCTCTGGGCAGAGTGACAAGGGTGGGTGTCTGTATCCAGTGTGGCATCACCAAGGGTGGCTGTTGCGCACTGGAGTCAGCGCAAAGTGCTCGCCCACTCTAACTGCATCGTTAGAGCCGTTCAAAACTGACCTCCCATGGGCAGCGCTTGGCTGCAGCATTTCCAGGCATTGCAATGATGCCAATGCTGGAGATGGCTTTGGCACCAGCCATCTGCTCCAGGCAGAGAAAAACAGAGCAGGGAAATAGCGCATCTGTCACTGCTTTGTGTGTTTGGGGACCTGCTAAAAACTGTGGAGCAAACAGGAACTGCTGGAGAAGGTCTCCCATCCTGTGAAGGAAAATGCCTGCAAAGCCCCAGCTCCAGCAAATACAAAATGTCATGTCAGGAGCTTTTGGAATCTCAGCCCAGGCACTGGGAGATGGAAGCCAAGTAAAAGGAATTGCTGCCAGCACATAGAGATGCAGCTGATGAGGGAAGACAGGCCAAGATCAACCCCAACTCCACACACATCCCATAGTCTTGCCTGCTGCCACAGGCCAACTGTGCATCCCCAAGGAAGTTCCCTGACCCCAGCATCACTGGGGGCCACCCCACCATTTGACTTTATCCCAAAACCTGTATAAACCAGTAAATCCCAGACATTATGCTGGGATAGGCTGCTCCAGCTGATGTGTCATGTTTAAAAGACACTTTGTTTATTCAAATGAATGTTTCTAAGCTAACAGGGCTTCTCACTCCCTCTTCTTGCCCCAACACCCCAGTAAGAATCTTCCCAAAGCACCACACATCAACACCACCACTTTTGTAATTCTTTTTTTGCTATAAAACCTCCCAATTTTTTTCCACCACAAACATTCACCAGAAGTCCAAGTGAACTCATGGGCCCCACTATATTTAGCTTTGGCTTGCTCTGGTTTTTTGCCATTGTATGCATTTTTTGGGCTGAAAAGGTTTCCATTTCCTATTTCCCCACAACCTCACCCTGTCCCAGCTCTGTTGTTACAGGCAGCTCTGGCACATTCAAGCAACATCTTGGCTCACAGAACTTCTCTGCCCGTGTATGAAATGGAAGAAGTAGTGGAGGAAGATAAGACATCCCCATTTCTTTTGGTTCATCATTGACCCAGCTCTGGGACAGAAATTATGCCAGAGGCCCCCTCCCCAGCCCAGATGACATTTATTTGATGATGTCAAAAAAAAAAAAAAAAAAAAAAAAGAGAAAAGCTTGTTTGCAGGGCTGTATTTAAAGGAAACACTTCATTTCACTGAAAATACTTTTAAAATCATGGCAAGTGAGAAAATAAGCAAAAATCTAGACAGGGCTGATTCTGGCTGGCTGAAGCTCAGGTTCCTTAAGCTGGTGCTGGTGTTTCTCCAGCTGGAACTGGACTGATCCTGATCTGGACAGTGGGAGACCAGCTCATTCCCCACCAAACACCTTCTCCCCATGCCAGCACCACCCATGCCACACCCAGCCCATTGCTCTCCCCTTCCCACCTGCAGTGAGAGCAGTGCAGCCCCTCCAGCACCAGGGACATGTAGCATCAGTGCTGTGACCCACTGGAGCAGGATGAAGTCTCCCTGGGGCACAGCCTGATGCCACAGTGGCTCCTCTGCAAGGAGCCAGACACCAGTGCTTTGCTTCTTAGAATAGAAAAAGCTGCTCTATCATGAACATCACTACAGGGAGCATCAGCAATAGGACACCCTTCACTGTTATCTGTGAGACCTGTCTTGCGAGAAAAATTAATATTGCGTTGGAAAAGCCCTGAAGTAGCTCAGGAATCGGTGTCAGTGTGCTCAGTGCCATGGTGGGGCTGGCAGCACTATGCAAGGGCCACACTCACCAGTGGCCCTGCAGTGGCACCTGAAGGGGGCAGACCTGGGGCCAGTGAAGCATAAAATACCATTGTACTCTAAAAAGAGAAGAGCTGGAGGTAGGAAATTATAGGCTACAGGATTTGGGCAGTCTCCTGCATGCTGCAAGCAGCTCAGCTCCTTGGCTCAAAGAAGACAGGAGAGGCCACGCAGTGTGTGTCCTCAGTGTCTGCTGAGCCATGGAGGAATGGGAAAGCTCCAGCACCAGCTCAGCCCTGGCACCTCCCGAGCTCTTCCAGCAAAATCGCTGTGCAAAACCACTTGCTGTGCACTGGGAGGAGCTGGGGCAACAACCCACATGAGCTTAATACAAAGCAGCAAAGCTGTGCTTCATCAAAAATACACCTTTCTTTCCCTTATTGCTATGGAATTTGCGGTTGACTGGGTCCATGGTGTCCATGACATCGGCAGTGGTGCTTGGAGAGGCTCCTGGGCACTGAAAGGAGTGTTCAAGCACTCCTGACCCCAGGATAGATGCGCAGTTGTATAGGAGGAGGCAAGTTTGGATCAATTAATCCCTTTCCCCAAGCTGGTATTCCGCAGAGCAAACCCAGTCCTTGCAGGAGGCAGCTCCAGAGGAGTATCCCAAAGAGACTGGAAACGTTCCCATCCCTTCCAGGGCCCACTCTCCTGCATTGCCCTCAGTGGCCACGGCACAGCTATGGCTGATTCCTTTCAGAGATGCTCCTCAGGTTTTGGTACCCACCTGTGGACCTGAAATAACACAGGCAGAGCTTTCCCCCAGTTATAGAAACCCACCCACAGCAACACCTGCAGATCCTTCCGGAAGAGGAGTTGTCCTCTGGCACAGGACAAAGAGCACTGGAAAATGCAATTCTGCTGGATGTTCTGCCTGGAATCACCAAAATTAAACCAGGACTGGGATTGGCATTCTCTGTCTCTCCCCCCTGTATCCTCTCTCTTTTGAGCAGGAGCAGGTCTGACCCATCACATCCTGGTCCTCCTCCTCCTCTGCGAAGGACTTCTGAAAGCAAAGCAAAATCCCACACACTCCCATCAAGGATGGTGTCTTGTCCCAGCCACGCAACCACTGGGATGCTGCCTTCAGCCTACTGGTGGGATCACAGAAAGCAGCTGGTGCTACAAGGTAGTGTGATGGTGGGGACTGGAGGAGCTGGGACTGAAAGCAGGACACTGCCTCTGCCAGCAGAAACACTCTCCTCTCCCATGTGGGAAATACTGGGATGCTCATGTCCAAGCACGGAGGGAGAAATTTTCTTTGGCACTGGTGGCTGAACAGTGCAGGGATGGAGAAGCTGCCATCTTCTGAGGCAGCCCTCAAGGGAGATTTTACACCCTGTGCTGGCTCCAGGTTCTTTTTCTTAATCAAAAAAAGCAAGTTCCTGGCCAGCAGGAAGCCTGAACTGAAGGAACTCAGCTCAACCCTTCCCACAACAGCATTACCACCCCCGAGAAAATAAAGAAAGCTTCATAAGCAGCAATTTTGGGGACTGTGGGCAGCACTGGATGAGAGGCCACAGAGACAGTAGACAGAGGAAGCCCTGCAGCATGACATGGATGGGCATCCTTGGCACCACCCAGCCCCAAGCACATTCCAGCTCAGCCACCCACAACAGGACACCCAGAGCATCCTTGCTTCATTGCATTTCTCACCCTCCCATCACCAGCAAAAAACGGAAGAAAGGACTGAAGCTACAGCCGGACCCTGGTCCCAGTTATCCTGGACTGGAGCAGCTCCAGGGCTCTGGCTGCAATTACAACTGAAAGCAAAAGCTGTCCCCAACATGTCAGCGCTGTGAGGCTCTGTTACCACATCCCTGCCACATCTTCGGCTCCTCTGTGAGGGTGGCACTGTGTGATGCCAGAGCCCCTCGCAAACCTGAGCCGTGCAGCTGCCCTGGCAACGGTGCTCCCTGCCCTTGTTCTCACTCAAGGTTCCCTTTTATGTGGGATGCCCCAAAAAACACAGCTACAAATCGCTTGTGCAGGAGGCTGAGCACACCCAGAGCCACAGGAATGATCCCTCTTGGAGGCTCCTGTGCTGCAGACAGACCGTAGATATTGGTTGCTCCAGACCACCTGGTAAAGGCAGCCAAAGCCTTGAAGCCCACAAGGTACCCCAGCCATGTCAGCAAGCAGGGGTCCATTGGCACTCTGAGACTCACAAGCTCCCTCAGGGGCTGCAGCCCCCTGTGCTAACTAACACCTTCATTCGGATTTGTGAGCCCAGGAAAACATTTTACCTGTAACATTCTACAGCAAGAAACACACCCTTCACTAACACGGTGCAGAAAGGAATCCCTGTTTCAGCCTGAACCTCCTCATGTAATGTGTCTCACCTTCCAGCAAACAGTACACAGCAGCCCTAAGCAACCTACTCCAAACTGCCATCTTTTCAGCCTATTTTTGCAGCCCAAGGGTGAGCAGTGGCTCTGAAACCCACATGGCACCAATGGGTGAAAAACTGCGGAAAGTGGGAACTCATTCACAATAAACGTGTTGGGGATGCACCAAGTATGGGGGAAAGATCAGCAACAGAGAAGAAAAATTCCTCTGGAATAAAAAAAAACCACAGAAAAAGATGACAAAAAAATGCAGACAGACTGGGAGAGCTGTTCAGTCTGGAGAAAAGAAGTCTCCAGAGAGACCTCAGAGCCCCTGCCAGTGCGTAAAGGGGCTCCAAGAGAGCTGGACAGGGACTTTGGACAAGGGCCTGGAGTGACAGGACAGTGACTTCAAGCTGGAGGAGGGCAGTGCTAGATAGCATATTGGGAAGAAATTCTTCCCTGTGAGGATGGAGTGGCCCTGGCACAGGTTGCCTAGACAATCTGTGGCTGTCCCATCCCTGGTAACGTACAAGGCCAGGTTGGATGGGGCTTGAAGCAGCCTGGTCTAGTGGAAGGTGTCCCTGCCCATGCAGGGGGTGGAAGGAGATGGTCTTTAAGGACCCTTTCAACCCAAGCTATTTTGGGACTCCACAAAGAACCAAAAATCACTGCTCATGGAACACAGGAGAGTTTCACCTGACAGCCTTAGCTGAGCCCAGCTTGCATAGCCCTGAAGAGGAGAGGGAACTGCTGGAATGGGGAGAGACCAGCCTGATGATTCACCTTCCCTTCACCCTCACATTTGGGAGGGCAGGACCCCAGGGCTGCCCCCCTGACCATGCCCAGCCAGCTCTGCTGAGGGATACAGCAGGATCACAGAAAAGCCCCAACTCCATCTTGAATTTCATGCTACTGGACAAATTATTCCTCTAGAGGAAAATTCCCTTCCTGGAGAGAAGTTCTCAGCAAAGCCTAGCTCCAGCAGTCAATCCAGGGAAGATCCTTACGGTCTTGGTGTGGGGAAGAGCAAAAAGCATAGCCATTGCCATGAAGAGCACCAACTTTTGGCCCAAGGAAGGAGCATGTGCATCCTTCTGGGGGGCTGAGAATGGGAAACAGTGATAAAAGCATCAGCTGTGTCCATGGGAGCTACCAACAGCAAAGCTAGAGCATCCCTGCTGCCAGCAATCGCATGACACGAGAACATTCCCAGCCTGCGGGAAGGACATCAGGGCTGTACCTCCTCCCCAGCTGCTTTTGGCATCGGTAACTCCATGCAACTCCTTAGAGAGGAACTTTAGACTAAAAAAAAAAAATAAAAGGGAAAGAAATGCAGCCATACTGGCAGCCCCAGGACACGTCTGGCTCAGGAAGAGCACCAGTTCCGTCTGCTCCAGAGCTGAGAGGAGACACAAACCCCACTCCAGACACTCCTAAATTAGAGGTTTGCAGCAAATGAGCAATGATGCCCAGCATCCCACACTCATCCAGCACAGCACAACCCTGGGGCTCAGCTGGGGCCAGACTTGCCAGAAGCAACTCTGGGTGCTCCAAGCCAAGCTCCAGAATAAAAGTGGGTGGTTGTTGTCTTGTTTTTTTAAAAACAGATGTCAGGGAGTAAAGGACCTCTTGCTACAAAGAAGAAAATGAAGCTTCTGACAGTCTGGTTGTGGGTATGGAGCAACAGGATGTGCACTTGGAGCTGAGAAACTCCTCTTGGCTGCCCCAGCAGTCAGAGAGAAGCTGCTGTTTATATGGTGGGAGCTGTATGAGATGAACCTCTTACTTGGCTATGACGATGATGGCTACCTACCACCCTGCTCACTCCTGCTGTCTTGTAAAGGTTTTGGAACGGACCACATACTTCACTTCAGCCTCTCTGCAGACATTAAGAAGCCCATTCTCCCAGCATCTTGCTTGGTTTGCTTGGGACACAGACGAATGAATGCATTCCAGAAGGGATGCCTGTCCCTGGGCAGCCCAAAGGACTCACCACAGCAGTGGCCACAAGGGAGACAAGAGCCCCAGAATCTAACCTCTGGTACCCAGCAAAGGATAGAAGGATGGAGATTTTCCCCCATTTCTCCCTAGACTCGGCCCAGGCTCCAGCCCTGCAGCAGCTGCATTCATCCAGAGGTTCTGACTCCCCAGGAATGCAGGGAAATGAAGGCAGCACCATCCACTGAATGGGCTCCAGCCAGGAGAGAGGAGTGCAATGGACCCAAGAGCACAGTGGGAGAGGCAAAGGCTCCCTCCCAGGACATGGTGGCCAAGCACTCACCCCTGAGCATTGCTCTGGCCCCAGATCCTCTGACTATTCCCATTCCCTCACCCACCAGCACCCCAGACCCCCTGGCCAGCAAACTGACGAGTGGTGTGATGTGACGTACAGGACAGCCCTGACATGTCCTCATAGACAGGTGCTTTCAGCACAGCTGGCTGAAGACTTACCAAATTTTTCAAAACTACTAAAGAAACTCCCCCCAAAATGATGAAAGCTCCATAGATTTCTCCTCCCTTTTTTCTCCAGTACCACTCCTAAAGTTACTTCTCTGAGCAGTGGTATCACTGTCTCTGGACACGGACTCCCCTCTTCACCAAACCCAAGACTCACACTTCCAGGGGCAGCCTCTGGTGTCCCACATATATATTTCTTTGTAATTAAAATTATATTTACCATGAAGCTTCTCACTGGGTGCCCTTCCCCTGCCTCATGCCCAGCACTCCCAGACCAGGCATTACCAGGGTAATGGGGCCATTACTACAGAGCCCCAAGTCTCCACATCTGGATTCAGCTCAATCTGGAAATGAAGGAATGGGAAAAGCTCAATCTGTCCATTCCACCTCTGCATCATCCTGCAAACAAGGATGTTTTACATGGAAAAACGCATATTTGTCCCTATTGCAACAGCATGAGGTGCAGTGCAGGACTCCACATCTGGATTCAGCTGAATGAATGGGAAAAGCTCGATCTGTCCATTCCACCTCTGCATCATCCTGCAAACAAGGATGTTTTACATGGAAAAACGCATATTTGTCCCTATTGCAACAGCACGAGGTGCAGTGCAGGACTGAGCAGTGGGATGGAGGTGATACTGGAAAATACCCTGTGCCCCCTGAAACAGCCAAACCTTTGCTCCTAGACTAAAGAGTGCTCCCAGGAATTTGTAAGTCAATCCACTAATCATTTTCTAATCCTTAAGAAATTACAGATGGGTTAAGAACAAGAGCATCTGCGTGGGTCTCTTTTGGGCTCCAAGCAATCTTTGGAATGAGAAAAATGTTGATGCTCTGCGAGCTGTGCACAGTTCAGATTAATTAAAATCCTTCTCCTCACTGCACACGAAGAACCAAATTTTACAAATTGTTTAAACAACCCTTCAGGAAATGCTGTCTTAGGATGGGCTGGAGTGGGTGGGAGCGTGGCCACCACTCCCACTCCCACCCAAGATCCAAATGCATTCACAGAGCTGAGCAGGGCATGATGATCCAGTGGGTAACACTGGGACCTCTGACAGAGCTGGACAAAGCCTTCCCTTCCCTGCTCCAAGCACCCGCCAAGGCAATAGGACCAGAGCTTCTTGTGATGGATTCATCATCTGGAAAAAATTATTTAGTACAGAGGGATGATAACACCCTCAGCACACATTTGCTTTGATTTTGGGGGAAAATGTTTCCTTGGAAAATACTTAAGGAGTAATACTTAAGGAGAGTGCCTCTGCCTGCAAGGAAAGGTGCAAAATCCAGCCAGAGAGAAAATAAAGCCAGGAAGAAAAATCTGCAACGTGGCTTTAACTATCACCAAGACCTCACGCCTGAAAATGCCTTCGCACATGCTGGCAAGGAGCACCTCCCCATGGGAAACCTCCTGGGATCCCCATACCAGCTGGGTGGCTTTAGGGGAAGGGGACAATTTTTGCATGGAAGGTTAAATTAAATCTCTTTTCACTCTTGTCATTCTTGCACAAGCACCATCCCCAGCCCTGCTGCCACGTCCTAGCGGCTGCTGCGACTGCAGACGGTGGGGAGGTGAGGTCTCCACTCTCTCTTGTGCCCTGCCAGCTCCAGCAGCAAAGCTAACACCTCTGACCCCTTTTCCTGCTCCCAAACAGTCCAAAGAAGATCGAGATACATTTTTTGGGGACTGCATTTGCCATGCAACAAGCTATTTCCGTTAGGAAGGGGAAAATGGGAGGGGGGGGTGGAATTCATGCAAAGGCTGCTCTGCTCTACAGGCTGTAAATTCTTTCCAGGTCCCTTCTGTGTTCTCTCTTGCCCCACAGCTGACATGGCAGGGCCTTCACTGAGCAGTGGATAGGTGGGAAGTAGATCCAGAGTCAAGTCCTGGCACTGAGACAAGGACTTTGTCCTGCCTGCAGCCATGGCAGGATGGGAGCTGCTGCCTCAGTTTCCCTAGCAAGGCATGTGGGTGCCCACACTATGCTGCACAGATGGGTCAGCTGGCTCCAGCAAGGAGCCCCAAACCTCCTGCCAAGAGCTCTGCTCCACCCTTCTGGCTGACCCAGAGGTGAGAGTTTGGCACAAACCTCTAAAGGAAGCAAGAGCTCCCCAGGGGAATCAATGGTGACTGCCGGGCTGGCCCCCACTGAAAGTGTCAGTGGAAACAAGGAACTCTTAGGACTACTCCATCCTGATCCCAAACCCCCAGATAAGATCCTCTCTGAGCTGCAAACCAGCCTGGTGCTGGGGGATCCTGGATGTAGCAACTCCATAGGCGCCATCCTCTGCCCCCTTCATCCACTGGGTCCAAAGCAGGACTGATGCAGGGCTGGAGCAGCTGAAAGGGGGGATGGGGAAGCGAAAGAGCTGAAGGTGCTCTGCACTAGCAAGGCAAGAGTGACACAGCCCTGCGGGCTGGCGGCCACTGAAAGCTGCCTTGTTCCTCGCTCAGGCCCAGCATGGGGTCGGCTGCCACCGTGCTCCCGCCCCACAGCCGGGACAGAGGTGCCTCTGTCCTCGGAATCCCCAGACCTGGATCCCACTGACATTTTTTGGGATTAAACAGCCAGAATTGACCTGTAAAGGTAGTAAAACCTTGCTGAAATGAAAAAAAAACCTTAAAGTCCACAGAAGGAGGAATCCACGGCCCTCAAGTAAATTATGGGGAGGTCTAACAGGATTTCAGCTGTGTAAAGTCCAGCTGAGACGTCTAAAAACAGCAGCAAATCCTGACTGCTCTTCCAAATTCCTCAGGGTACAGGGGTCTCCTTTCCCATTGCTTCCTACTTTCTCAGTCTCCCAGCCAAACAGTTTCTCCTCTGATCCCAGAACTGACCCTTGCTTGGCATGGGATTGCAGCCCACTGTCATCATGTCCACGACCTCGTGTTTGCCCCTCGAGCGAGGCGGCTGAGCCCCAGGCACCGCGAGCCTAGCGGGAGACGGGAAAGCAAGGGGGCAAGGGATCAGTTTGTTCCTATGCTGCCACTTCCAAATCTGCTTTGCATTTGCTAAATGTGCACTGATAAAATAGGCCAAGCACTTACAGTTGTTATTTTCAGGGAAAAGCAGCCAATTTTGCTTTCTTTTGAAATTTTAAAGTTTTATCAATAGGGCCAAAATAATTCAAGGAAGTCCCAAAACCAGTTTCTTAGCTCTAGGCTAGACTGTCCTGGGACAAAAAGGATCGCAAATGGCAATTTCAGGGGCCGTGCAGAGAAGCCTCCAGTGTCTGGTTCACGATGCCTTCAGAAGGTTAAAAAAAGATAAAATAAAACCCGTTGACTTTATTGTGAGGAGTTACTACAAAAAAAAAAAGTTTGCAAATACTCACTCGGGCCCCGATACCAGGGGGCACTTTTTCATAAGATTAAGATGTCGGGAGAGAGGAGGGGGTCAGGATGGGAGAGGGCGGCAAGCTCCAACAAACCCCTTCGGCCCGTTCCCGACCTCCCGCTCCGCGAACTGGCCTCCCCGGACACACAAAGGGCCGGAGCGGGGCCGCTCGGCGCGGGGAGTTAAACTCAAGAGTGATAAAAGGGAGTGAAAACGCGGCGGAACGGGAAGAAAACGCAGCGCGACCAAACTGGAGAAAACAAAACGCGGCGGAAGGCACCACGACGGAAGAGGGATGGAGTAAAACAAACCGTAGTAAAAGCAAAGAAAACATTCCGCGAGAAAATAAGCCACAGCGATGTGATCCGCGTTAGAGCCAGGCGGCCCCCCTCGCCCTGAGCGCTGCCTCCGGGGTCCCGCCGCTCCCTCCCCGGGGGAGCCCGGCCCGGCTGGGTCCCCCAGCCCTGGTTCGGCTCCTCGACGCGGTTTGGCTCCTCGCCCCCCCTTTCCCCCCTGATAAGAAAACTCGGGAAAGCGGAGGGAGGGAGGGAAGGGAGAGCGCGGTCCCACCTGGGTGCGCAGCGCCGAGCAGCAGCTGGAGCCCGAGGAGGCAGCAGAGGGGGCCGCGGAGGGGGGGGCACAGGGGGGAGCAGCCGGGTCGCGGTTCCGCTGAGCCGCGCCCCATCCCCGGCGCTGCCCGTTCCGCTCCGCTCCACTCCTGCCGGGCCGGGGCCGCGCGCGGGGAGCGGGTGGGGGGAGGGGGAAAAGGAGAAGGAGAAGGAGGAGGAGGAGGAAGAGGAGGAGGGACGCGAGCGGGAGAGGGAGGGAAAGAAAGGGGGGGGGGGGGGAGAAAGTTACAAAATAAAATAAGAAAAAAAACCGAAGCGTGTGCTCCGGGCTCAGACACTGCGTCAGCAGGCCGGGGCCCGGCCCAGCGGCGGCGAGAGAGCAGGGGCGCGGCCCGAGCCCGGGGGGCTCCGCCCGCTGCAGGGCATCGCCGGGGCGGGGGTCCGGGGGTGAAGCGGGGGAGCGGCAGAAGCAAAGCCCAGCCTGGCCAGAGCATCCCTGCAGACGCCCGGGGATGGCTGGCTCCCTTGGCAGAATACCTACGCAGCCCTCTCCACACCTCGGGTGGTCCGAGTGCTCGGGTACGGGGCGGAGAGTGTGGGGAAGATGCCCGCGGTGCCGCCAGTCCCGCATCGGGTCCCGCTGCGGGTCCTCAGTGTGGGACTCCACCTCGCCGGGGAGAGCAGCCAAGGGCTGCCGTGAGCTCCCACCACGCATCGATACCTGCACCTCTGGGTGCCCGGCAGAGTTACCTCATCCCAAGCACAGCCAGCCCAGCTGGATCCTCCTCCATCCATCCCTGTGGCAAAGAGCTGGGCAGCTCCCAGTCCAGCTGTGGATGCTGAAGTTAGACACAGCTCACTGCACCTTCCACCACAAGCCCAGTTCCTCCATCCCTCCAGGTGGTGCGCCTTTCCAGCTTCTGGTGCTCTGCTGAAGGCATGGGCCAGAGAGCATTCACAATATATGATGCAGGTATATCCCGCATCCAGGAGCTGAATATAAAAGGCTTTCAAAAACTTCTGAAGAACTTCTAAACTCTTATCTTCACACCACTATTCCAGCAGGGCTGCCCATGGCCCCAAAAGCCACCCAAAGAAGGCAGTATACATGGAAAACACTGGAAGTTGGCATATTCCTGGCTTTCTACATCCATTTGGTGCATTTGAGTGATGCCATTCTTGTGGGAGCATCCCTGAGGGTGTGGAACCCTCGCCTCCTCGAGGTCTCCTGGGATTTGAGCAGTGCAGGGAGGGTCAGTCAGTCCTTGACACACAGACTCTGCCATACAAAATCAGGGGAGATGATGCTTTTGATGAGACCAAGGTGATGGCAACTCTCCCTTGAGCGGGGAGCAGGATCTGGCCCCGAGATGGCGCTAACCCGTGAGGGGGTGGGTTTGGCTATTCAGAAAATAAAAGAATCCGTTGTTTCCCAGTGAGGCAGGGAGGACCTTCAGGCAGGTGCCAGGATGGGCTTTGGCAAACCCTCTGAGAGGCCTAATTAAGCACATTAGCACCTGGGCTATTGCTTTTTCTAAAGCAGGGATTAGTTTTTAATTGCAGCAGCACTGAGACTGGCCTCCATAGCTGCCACAGGAAGCAAGCATGACAGTCCAGAGGAGAGGAAGGAATCATCCAGATCCTCGCTCCTATCCCGAAAACCTGGAGACCACTCCAGGAGGATGCCACCCACTGAGACACCAATGACTGGACATGATGGGGCTGTGAAGTCCCATTAGTGGGACCCTTCGCCCATCCCAGACAAACCTGGCATCCCTTTCAAGGAAGTTGAACCCATCCAAAAGAAGGAACATAGCAAAGTCAAAAGGCTACGGATCCCATAGAGCATTGCTGCTTCCTGGCCTGGTACATCCTGTGTCTTGGAGGCCCCTATGCTGCATGTGATTAGGAGATAGTTAGCACTTCTTAATTAATTTCTGCAACACAGACCAACAGCTGCTTACCTATCTCCTCCTAATCCGGTTAGTACCAGTTGAGTCTCTACTCAACAGAGTGGATCGGGAGGAAATGTGTTTTTCCCTTGGGACATTTCAAGGCTGTCTGACCCCTCTGGCCCTAGTGAGTTGCTGCCAGACAATGACAAGCGGACATGGCTGTGTGCAGGGGATGGCTAACTGCACCTCTGGCCACAAACTCAGAAGAGCTCCTTGCCGGTGGAGATCAACTGGGAGCAATGGGCTTATCCCAGGCTTACACAGAACTTGGGATATTCAATGTCAGTAGCTGATTCCCACAGTCAAAGAACCTGTATCTGTCATTTAACTGGAAAAATAAATTCTGGGTTTTGGCCAAAGCAGCATCCCGTGTGGGGAGTGGTCACAGTGGAGGGACTGCAGTAGAATGGCGTGAAACAGCATCGGCTCAAGTGAAAGTCATCCTGCAGAAGGTTTGAAAAACATTTCTGGAGATAGATCCAAGCCACGTGCCCACCTTTGGCTGGACGTCTGACCTGGTCAGGAGCACTTGGGAGAAAATGGGTCAGCCAGGATGCTCAGCAGGTTGCAAAATATGTCACCAACATGGGGTAGGACCCAACCATAGGGGTGGGGGAGAAACCCCAGATTTGGAGCTGGGGTGCTCAGTGGCAGTGAGGCACCCCATGGCTTACTAAGTTTGGAGCTATCCTGGGGCACATTTGGTGTTTGCTTATGCAGAGGCATTAGAGGAAATTATTTGGGGACCTGTGGGCAGCATCTGTAGCCTTCATATTTTCTGAAGGTACAGTCTGGCCACTTCTGAGGACTGGCAGGTTCTAAGAGTCTGTTTATTGTATGACCAGGGAGGCAGCATGTCCTGCTCTGTTGCGCTCTTCCAAGGCTGTTTCCCCCAGCCCATGGCTCTCTGTGGGACTGACTGCTCCAGGAGAGCAAAGCCCTGCTTGTGGGCAGCAGCTGTTGGGGGACTCTGGTGTCAGAGGCTTTGCTTTGCTTTGCTTTGCTTTGCTGAGGACCAGCAGCACCTGCCAGGTTCTGCCAAGAGCTCAGTGCTGCCTCGGCCTCATCCTGGCTTCAAATAGGACTGGTTGGGCCAAGATCAACACCCACCTGGCAGGCGCTGTGCACTGAGGTCACTGCTTGGGGAAGAGGCCATCTTGGCGTCTGCTGGCTCCTTCTCCCTTGTGCCGGCAGCAGCAGCAGCAGGGAATGGCCACGTTGCTCTCGGTGTTGGAGACAGGCAGGAACAGCCAGTCCAGCTCCCTCTCCAAGCTCCAGGCTTTGCATTGCATTGCAACAAGGGTGACTGGTATCCTCTTGCTGGGATATGGAGTTGGTGGGGGACCCAGTCAGGGTATAGCAAGGGACTCATCCCTAAGCTTTGCATTTGCACCCTTCCCTTTGGGGACAAGCCTGGGGACACTATGCAGGGGCTCAGCTCCTCCACAGCCCCAGGCATGCTGGTTGTCATTGGGGCCGCATGCTGATGCTCCTGAGGGTTTGATTCTCTCATTAGGGTTCAACACTGTGAGAGCAGTCTTGGTGCTGGTGGCTGAGGCTCCACCAGGCAGGGATTGTCGGGAGGCACCTCCTGTTTGCTTCCCGCGCTCCTCCCCCAGGAGCTGAAATACAGTGTTTAGGATCGGCCCCTGGACACGCAGCTGCGGGTAGAGGGATCCTGGCCAAAATGAGGGGCCCTTTCCCTGCCTCCAGCCCAGCTGTCCCTTTGGCTCTTGCAAGGACCAGATGGAGCCTTGCCAGGGTCCTTTAATGTCCTTGGTCAGCCGCGTTCCCCCTGAGCTCCTTCCCACCTTTGCTGTCTCCCAGCACTGCAAAGGTGTCCCTTTGTGGGTGCCCCACACGGCAGTTCTCAGAGCTCTTTGCTGCTCTGTCTTCTACAGCCCTGAAAAGTCAGGCAAGTTCAAGCTGCAAATAATTTATTAAAACCAGATGTGCTCGCTTGGAGCTGCCATGAGGAATTTCAGGGCGCTCCAGCCTTATGAGGGTCAGCACCGGGATCCTGGCCTTCCGCTGTGGGGGCAAGACAAGGCTGGGGACTGCCCAAGGAGAAGTGCTGCCTTCTGAGCCCATTGCCTCTCCTTCCTACCTGGCCTCCCCTGGAGGGCTCCTCAAAAGGGGCAGAGAGGGAATCCCAGCCATTTACAATAAATTTGCCTTTTAGAAGAACACTTTCTCTGCATGACTCAAGAGCAAATTGGACTGGGCTGCAGAGTGGGGAGGGAAAGCAGCTGGAGAGTAGTGGAAGACAGCACACCCTGAACGGCATCTTCCTCCTGCTGGAAGGGAGTATGGGACCACAGTGCAGAGATCTCACCCTGTTCCCTGGCCCTTTTCAGCAAAAGCAGCAAGTTCCAGTTGGCCCTGAGTGCTTTATTTCAACCTCTGCCACTGCCTTACCTCATAGCCACGGGCATGTCCCTTCCACTTCTATCCCTCACCAGTTCCTTTAGCCTGAAGGGGTTTTGGCAGCAATCCTAGCCACTCTCCTGGGTTTGGGTGTGAGTATGTGGATTTTCAGGATTAGCGGGAGCTGGGATGAGCCAATGCTGAACAAAGCAGGTTTGGAGTCCTGATCCTGATGCGGAGCTGAGCCAAGAGTAAGGTAGTTGCCGACAGGTAGCACGTGCTCGTGGCTCCCATGCAGCCAGCACCTTCAGTCAGGAGAGGACACGGCTGAGGAGAGCACTGGATTTTTTCTTCCCCTGAATGCAAAGCAGAGCCAATCACCTTTTAACTTTGCTGCTGGCATTCCCCAGGGCAGTCCAGGTGGAAATAGGAGATCTGGCCTGAACATGAGGCTGAATCTCTCTGTCTTCATCCTGCTGCTGCTCACAGTATCCCTGCATTTTTATCTTCATTCCTGTGTTTTTATCTCCATCCCTGTATTTTAACTCCATTTGGACCATGGCACTGCTCTGCACCATCCTGCAGCCCAAGCAACAGAGGATGGGAAAGCAGCTCCTGGCTAGGGCTGTGTGCAGGCTGGTGAGGCTCATCCTGCACTGACGGGGCAGATGGTGGATAACCTCTATTTTCAGGTTTTCCTGAATCAGCTTGAAGCACTTGAGCCTTCCCTTCATTGAATGTGTTTGGAAATGAGTAGCAACAGAGTGAGTGAAACACAAGCTGCAGCCAAAGGTGGAGGGAGAAGAAAGAGTACAGTAACCCATTCCAGGAGGAGATGCAGGCTGGGAGCACAGAGGAGCAGGAAGAGCACACGGAGCTGGTGGCAGCACGAAGCTCCTCACCATCAGCACATGCCAGCAGCTTCTCCTGGCCGTCACACCCCCATGCAGCTAAAGCATGGACTGGGAGTGTGTCTCAGGCCCGCTTCCAGAACAGACAATAGTGTCCTTGTGGCCAAGAGCCTGCTTCTGGGTGTAAATGTAGCGAGGGGACGCCGAGCTGCTCTGCGTTTGTTTGGCCTTTTGCCCCCACCCAGGGTGATAGCCAGGGGGACACCCAGTTACCCCTGAGGGCAGTGCAGGGGCCAGGGAGAAGCAGAGACCACAGGCAGAGCTATGTGCAGCTGTGGAAAATCAGTGTCTCGGTGCAAAGATGCACCAGCACATGGTAGCAAAGGTTTGGTCCAGGCTGGGTGGGAGTCAGGGCTGTGCCTAATTACGGAGTGCCACACACTCCAAAGTCTGAAAAATGATCAATTGCAGCGGCAGAGAGGGAGCCAAGCTCCCTCACTGTTTGGTTTCACTTGCACTCACTGTTTGACTTCAGGCACAGTGAAGGTTAGGTCAGGTTTGCAGAGTAACCTGGGGCCTGGTGACTGTTCACCTGAGGAAACAGCTCTGGAGGCAGGTATGGCCCTGGCTCCTGGGGGATGCCCAGCACAGTGGCTCCACATGCCTGCGGATGAGCTGTATGTGCCAAGGGCCCCTGTGCTCCCCACTCCAGATACAAACAGACTCAACTCTTCAGCTGCCAAGGTCCTTTTTCATTTTCTGTTGTGTATTTTTGTAAAGCTGATAAGGCCCAGCCCTAAGAAATTAAAGGAACTGAGCTTCCTCACTGCTCAGTGTGGTTATTGTGGGTGACTGAGAGGGGAAACTTGGATGCACGTGGGCTGGGGAGTGGATGGGGGGGGGTTGTGATCCACAGATTTTTATCAACAGAAAAGGTGTTTTTTAGGTCCTCAACATATATGGCTTCTACAGCTGCTATTGTACAGTAAATGAGGGACAAACCCACCTCAGCTTTCTAATTTATGTTTCAGGACAAGGTCAAAATCAGTAATTAAGTGACAGTAATTTTCAGCGATTCCCCCTCTGATGCAGAGGTCTCACTGCTCTGAGCTATGGAATGCACCCTTCCTCCATCCTTCCTTTTCCTGTCGTGTGTCAGCTCTGTGCAGCCACTGCAAGTGAGCTTACACCAACATCAAGAGCAGAAAAACAGTAAAAGCCAAGTGAATCAGTTTCTTAAAACTTATTTTAATATCCATGTCTCATTTGTTGGGTAGAGCCAAAACAGTCTGGCCTGGTTTAAGTTACAAATTCTTCATACACTTTAAGTAAATGAACAGTGTGGCAATAGGGTCTGTTATTGGAAGTGAAACCCATCTTAACAAGGGAAGTGTTGCAGCCAGAATTCTACCAGGGTTCTTCTTCCCTGCGATCAGCCCCACAAGGCTGCCACTGCCCCTGGCCCTGGATGGGTGTTACGCAGCAGGAATAAATGCTTCTGACACAAAACGAATCATACCCCCAGAAATGCACACACTGAATGGCCAAGAAACAATGGGACCAGGATAGAAAAAACCCTTTTAGAATTCTCCCCGATGTGGACAGATACCAAATCACCCATTTTGGCAAATGGGATGAAGCACCAACCCTGATTTCTCCTGACAGAGGCTGAATAAACATGCTGAAGCTGCTTGCTGGACAATTAACTTCTGGCTTAGAGCAGCAGGCATGGAGAAGGCTGAGAGAAGATGGCAGAGGATTTAAAGACGCAGTTTTATGTTCTTTGTCTAAAACACTACAGCAGTTTAGACACCACCTTAAATACAGCTGCAAGGGAGTAAATCCAATTAAATGTCCGAGAAAAAATAGTAAGAAAAATCAAAGCAGCAGAGTTCTCCACTTCCCTGGCCTGTTGCTTAATTCCAACAGACTGCTCCATTTCTCAGTTAGCAAGTTCCTGATCAGGTTTAAGCACAGTATTTGCAGATGATGGCTTACAATAAGGTGGACAAGTGGCAGCTCTGAGTGCATGATGGAGAACAGCACTTGCCAGGAGATGCCACTGGGGTAAGAGAGCGAGCCAAGCAGCTGCCACAGCTGTGGGTACAATGTTCGAATTGTCCCACAAAGGATTCCCCAGCCCACAGTGGGCTAGGGACTGGGTTAGGAAGTGCGCACAGGGTGGTTTGATTTTTAACCACCATCCTGAACTGCAGTAGTGCAGTGCTCCTCTACCCCCCCAGGACAAACCCTGCTACTCAACACTGCATCTTTAAATATTTCTGGCTAAGAACTGCCACATATTAGGAGCACTCCAACCTGGGCTGCCACATGTTCGGTTGCCGTGCTTTTCATGTTTTCAGTTTTCCTTCAATGTGGGAGGGAAAAGGAAGCAGAGTGGGAGGCTCCCATTTCACAGCAGGCAGATGTAGCTGAAGGTACAAGACCCCTCCAGGCAGATTACGAGGGAGACAATAATTAGGGTGTTTGCTCCTTTCAAGGACATTATATCATTCCCTGCCGTCTGAAATTGGATGCAGTGATGGCAGCAAGTCTCATGAGTCAGCAAGTTGGAAAAGTGTTACGGGAGAGAAGAAGCTTTGCTGCCAAGCCACCCAACAGAGAGGACCAGACAAGACTTCAGCTTTGGAACACTCTAACGGGAACCGGATCAGTAGAGAGCTGTGTGGGCACAGATCACACCTGTGACACCTGAGCTATGCACCAATTCCCGCCCACTCTGCCTGCCAGCCAAGATCAGGCTCACAAGTGTGGAGAGCTTGGTATGAGCATGATGGGCTGGGTCTGCCAAAACAACAGCACTTCTACACAGTAAAAAGGTGCAACTGTTGTGAGAGCCATGAAGCAGCAGCTGAGACCTTGTGGCAACCTGAGCTGTGACCCACTCTGATCACAGAGTGATGCAGGCCCAGGGCTTCACCACCCTCGTGAGAAGGTGAATCATTCCTAAGAGGCCACCCCAAAGGAGCAGAAAGATGCACCAGCTGCAGAATAGACACTGCCACAAACCTGCTAATACGGGTTTCACTGAGACCAGAAAACTCTTTTCTTCCAAAAAATTGTTATTTTTAAAAAATTGAAATTAATTAGGGGCAAAACACTAACTCTAGTGCCATGAACAGGCAGGATCAACTTTTTTCCCCTCCAAAGGGCAAAGAGTCATATACCATCCCCAGCTGAACCTTGGTGCTTCGAGCTTTTCAGGAGATGTTACCTAAACTTTATTAAAAGAAAAAGAACAATGTTTAAATATCAACACTGGACTAGCCCAGTCTTTTTTCCAAAGTCCACATTCTTCATATGAAGCACACACGGCGTCCTGGATTCCCCAAGGCTGCATGTTCAGAAGTTCACAGTACATTGAACCATGTCTTTTTGTATTTTTTCTTGAGTTTCTCCTCCTTGCTCAGAGTAGCCATCCTGTTGTGGTCACTGACTGGACAAACCTCAAGCCATCTCCTACTCACATGGCTTGGCCTAGATGCCGAGGGCTTTCTGGATGAGAGTTGATGTTGTCATGCTCTATGGATGGAAAAAAGCAAGAGAAAAAAGCACCCGGTACAGCTTTCTTGAGACCCTTGAGACAGTGGATTCCTCTGTTCCAAATGTGTTTCTGAAAGTCTTTTTGCCGGTTTCTCAAGCAGTTTTTGGCCTATTACTCTGTCTCAGTTTGAAGAGCTGTTATTGGATGATCCAGAGGTTGATGCAATTGCAGCTCCAGCTGGGCTGCTTGTGGATACAGATTTGCGGATGTGAGGCAGCAAGTAGGGGTCACAGGCCAGCTGCTGGACATCTATCCGGTCCTCCTTTCGATAGGCCAGACACCGCCTGATGAACGCCTGCAGCACCCCAAAGCCAAAGCAAGAATTAGTTTTTTATGACAGAAACAGGAAGCTTTTGACTCTCTGGGAGCAGGGCCAACATGACAATCCCAGTGCTGAAATTCCCGCCCTAGACACAGCCCAGCTCTGGCACTAAAGCTCATCTTGTATCAGGAGAAGGATGGGCAGAGGCACCCAGTGCTCAGCCTGACAGCTGCAGTAATCATGGAATCACAAAATGGTTTGGGTTGGAAGGGCCTTAAAGCTCATGTCATTCCAACATCCCTGCCATGAGCAGGGACACCTTTCACTACACCAGGCTGCTCAGAGCTCCATCCAGCTTGGCCTTGAACACCTCCAAGGACAGAACATGCAAAGCCACTAATCACTGTTTGATGGGTGAGCATTAAACACAGGACTCCTGCTGGTTTTATTGAAATCAGGAGGCTGGGACTGCCTGTGCTGCCTGACCCTCAAGCAGATTTACCTTTGCTTCTGGTGTGACTACTGGCTTTGGAGGGAACTGCACCTCAGTAGCTTTCAGGATTGTGTTCTCCTGCAAAATATCCTGTTGTGACTGGTTGTGACCGAAGGGCTATCAAAAGAAAGAAAAGAGTTGTTAAAGGTTGGTGTCAGGCATAAAAAACCTGCAGATCTACTGTTTATCATCACCTGACATCAGCATTTTTCCAGGCAAGCCCACAACTACTGGGAAGGTGCTGCAGATAACAGAGGACCAGGACTCATGCCCAACTGAACAAAAGGGATCAAGCTGGAACATGTCTGGCTTGGCCAGTAGGGATCTCCACTTGCTTCCAGACCTTGTGGGTCTGTTACAGCATTTGTGATCCATCTGAGCTGGCAGAGATTCACCCACTTGTCTCTGCTGGGCTGGTTCCACATCGTCTGACTGACAGCACTGAGCAGCACACATGTGTCAGCCCTGGCTTTCACAACACTTGGTTACAAGGGACTCCCAAAAACAAGAGCCCACGGGAATCCTTTCCGTTCTCCATCCTATCTCTCCTGTCGTCATAAAGCAAACTACCTTTTCTCATGACAAATTGGCTTTTCTGGATCCACACTCTTCCCTTCCAAAAGCCATCCTAAAAAATTCTAAAGTGGGTCTTTGTATCTGCGTTTTTTTCCCCCCTAAGCTCTTGCAGCCATCAAGACCAACAAGACTCAGGGCACTCAAAGTCTCACAGACAAGACCAGACCAAAAAACTCAGACCACAAATGACACACCTGTCCTGCCCAAAACAGCCTCAGTGGGAACATGCCCAGTGGAAAGAGATGTTCTGCAGAATGTCTTTTCTGAAGGAAATGCTAAAGGTAGAGCACAACACAGCCTAGTCTATGCTCCCCACTTCCATTAGCATGGACTTGCCCTGGAACTGATGGCAAGGAGACAAGGGAGCACATTCCAAGTCTGTGGAGAAGGAAGCAGAAGCCTGGGTTGCCTCCCAAAAGGTTTGGGAAACACCACTAAAAAAAGGAACGAAACACCCTCTTTACCTTTCTGCCATATAGACATTGATAGAAGATGACTCCCACTGACCAGACATCAACTTTATTTGAAATCTTTGGAGGTTCTTTCCCAACCACAAAACATTCTGGTGGCAAATACCTGATTAGAAGAAAGCGTAAAGAAGTTAAGAGCAGCAGCTTCAAGTATTTTCCATTATTTCCTTTAGAAGAGAAAATTCTATGATCAAATACTGGCTTGGGACTCAGGGGTCCTATTTCATTCCTGTGCATCTCTGGGCCAAGATCACCAGTGCCTACTCATTCTGGAAACACTGATTCCAAGGACTCTCCAGACACTCGTGTTCTGAGCTAGTCAGCACATTCAGTTTCTTTTCACCAGAGCACATAAAACAAGCCCATTCTCTTTTATCTTCAGAATTGGTATTTGCTGCTGAAAGGGTTTGGCTAACAATTCCACAATGAAAGCACATTGCCAAAATACATATTTTCAGAAATACAACCCCAGATGCCATGCCCCAATTAAAGACACTCAGCTTCACTCAGGGTACAGCTAGTTTCATTTTTAGGAACAGAACAAAGCTGTACAACACAGAATGGCCCAACAAATGCTCTGTTGCCCATGGTGACAGTTTGCAACTTGGGTGACATCTAAGAGTCACACTTGGTGGCACTCACCAAGGGTCTGTTCTCAGCCAAGGGTGATACAGTGACACTTGGCACAGAAGACAAAGGATTGCTGAAAACATGAAATTCAAGTGAATCTCTGGGTATAGTCAACACCGTGAGGTTTACATATTTTTTGAGAGCTAACTACAGATCTTCACCTCCTCATTTCAGAGGAACACTCTTTTCATCTCCCTGATGCACCTGAATTTCCAAATAGGTATAGTATTTCCCTTGTTCTTGCTTACGATGCAAGACAGAGCCACTCTGGACTGTGAAAGAGCAGCCAAGCCCCGCTCTGGAGCTTGCTATCTCAGCAGCATATGCAGTTTTTCACCTTTTGAATACGAGCTGGTTTTCAAACACTGACCTATCAAACATGAAAAGCTGCCAGCCTCAAAAGGAGCTGTGTGACAACAAGAGCAGTTTCCAGGTTCTCAAACCTCCAGTGTGTCAAGCTGTCACAGGCAACAGCAGCACACACAGGGCTGACACACTTCCAAAGCTGTTTATAAACTGTTCTTAACTTGCAAGTGCCCCAGGCATCACCTACCAGTAAGTACCAGCCCCCTGCGATGTAAGCTCCATGCCATCAACTGAATTGTAGCTGTCATCATCCATGATTTTGGAAAGTCCAAAGTCTGTGATTTTTATCTCTCCACACGCAGTACCATTGACTAGAAGAATGTTACCTAGACAGAGGAAGGAAACAGCCCTTATGATATACATTTAGGAAGAATAAAATTGCATTGAGCTCTGCACTGCACAAGGACAAGGGACCTACGGTGAGCTGCACCAGATGTTTTAAACTCTCAAAACCCTTCAGAGAGAACCCCGGGACCGCCAAGTGCTAGAGCTGATCTGCCCATCTTGAATGACCTAGTGTCCTCATATTGCTTGGAGCCTCCAGATCCTGAGCGCCGTTAGCCAAATGAACTTCAAGCCCAGGCAGGTCAAAAAGGAGGATTAAGGAGAGAAGTACACATATACAGTTATGACTCATTCTGCCCAGAAGTTCTGGCTTCTGGCCTTACTTCTCAACATGCCACAAACTCTCTCCTTCCTGACAGCGCTTCCTAGTGACTTTCTAAGCTCAAAAAGGACAATTACTGCTTAGGCAAGAGTCTTTCATAAACCCATCAAGAAGTCAGATCATCACAGTTTTTCTCCAAGCCTACAATAAAGTAGCAGAACTGTGTGTGATGGCAGTGGATGAATCACAGCTCTAGGCAGCTGCAGCCAGGGAGGAAATGGGGTCACTACAACCAGTGCAACAGCACCATCTCCTGTACACATCCTGCTGCAACAAACCACATCACAAACCAGTTACACAATGGCAATGAGGTGCCACCAGTACAGAGAGACAAGCCAGGAATAAGTGCCCAAAGAGATGAATTAATTTACTGGACTAGGAAAAGAAGCTATGCAGCCAATATGCATCATCCCAAAACAGAGCATGTTCATTTTTCCCCTTGTGGCTCTGCCCTAGTGATAGAAAGAAAATATACACCACCATTTGGGGAGGATCTTCTCCATGGCAGATGTAACTGAATTAACTCAAAGGCAAACCTGAGCAGTCTTACTTTGCATACTCAGCTTTGGGAACTGACATACAATATAAAAAAAATGAACATTTCAAAATTAGCTTCTGCCATCAAATTTTCAGCCAGATGATTACAGAAAGAATAAGCCAGAAAAATGGGAACATGAAGCACACCAGTAATTTTGGGAACCTTATGAAGCAGTAACAGAAGCTCTCAACAGCAGAATACAAGCAGGACATTAAGAAAACAAACACAGCCACTTCGTGGTTCACAGTCTAAAATGTTAACACCTCCTTGTTTTACATGCTACACCTCTTTGTTTTATGTTGCAATTCTGGGAGACAACACCCTCTACACATTTTCCAAATGTTCTATGCCTTTTATGTTTTATCTTGTTGCAAGTTAGCTTTCCCAGACAGCCCTGTCTTCTTGCTATCTGACCAGAGGAAACTTCCTCATATTACCTGTAACCCAATACATTTCCTTAGCATCCTTAAGCATGCCAGCACAGCATACCTGGTTTAAGGTCATAGTGTATGATGGGAGGTTTGATTTCATTTAAATATTTTAAAGCATTCACAATCTGCATGATAATGGATCGTGCCTCTTTCTCCGACATTAGCTTGTGCTGTTTCAGGTAGAAGTCCAGATCATTCCCCTCACAGTATTCTAACACTGTACAAAACCTGAAAGAAAAACAGGTGTTGTTGCAGTTAATGCACCTGATAGAAACCAGAACATTTTGTTACTGCTTGTCTGTAACTCACCTATTTGGCCAATATATTAAATTAAGAGTCCTTCAGCCTATTAATCCCTTTCTAAAAGTGAGCTACCAGGAGGCACAGGCCTCAATGCTCAACAGTACAAAGGTCAGAGATACCCCATTAAAGATCCAGAGGCTGAAAGCTGTATCAGCTGGGGCATTTGCCCAGGGCCAAGAGCAGGATTTACCAGTAAAGCACCACATCTGACAGAATACACCACATTGGTTTGTGAGCTGGAGTCCCTAGACTGGTGTATGCTCGAAGTATGCCTTGGTCATCTCTGCAGTCAAGTCTAACACTGGTGTGGACACCTTCTTGACTCTTTTAGAAAGTTTTAAATACTTCGCCTTCAGTGAATAGGTAAACCACGGGAAAGGACTGAGCAACACAACTTACGAGTCAGTATCCAGTGAGAAGTAGTCGTATAGTTTAACTATTCGAGGGTGATCCAGTTCTTTGTGAATTCTGTACTCTCTACATGCATGTCTGAAAACAGCAAAGTCTGAGCATTAGTCATACAAGTGACTTAATTCTAATTTCTCCAGATAGTGAATTCAGACACAGCATTCAGCTTCAATCAAACCCATGCACGTTCCTCAGACAGCTTCAGAAAAATCGAGTGAAGAAGGTACTGCACAGAACAGCTCTTGGGAACCACAGAACCTGACTGCAGCTCCAACCCTGGCAATGCTACAATATAACTCATCTTGATTAATGGTACTGTTCGCCAAAATAGAATAAATAACCTCATAAATCTTTATGAGATCCAAGATAGCTGAATACAAAATTCAGCAAGTTCTAGAAGAATTCCATGATGCTTAACAGCCTAATTTCCAGGCTTCAAATTCAGCTTAGCTTGTCCCAGTAACTTGTTGGGGAATTAAGAACACAGCTTTATCTTGGAAGTCCTATGGAGAAGGCTTGGCTGTCACTCTGCAAAGTTATCTAACCCATAGCATTAAGGAGCAAGTTACCAAGAGCAAAAGGCTTCCAGTAAAGAGTTTCTTCCTAATATTTAATTTAACCCTGCTTTCTTGTCAGGTTGAAGCCATTCCTCCCTTCTCCTGTCACTCCAGGCCCTTGTAAATAGTCTCTTTTCATCTTTCTTCCAGGCTCCCTTCAGGTAGTAGAAAGTCACAATTAGGATGACTTACTCTAGGAAACAAAGGGAAAGAGGAAACTTCCAGGGAGTACAATGCAGGTGTGTACCTGAAAGATGGGCAGGAACACCATTTCCCATGGAACTGCTTGAACATTTCATAGAGAAGCCACTTCAGCACTTCCCTCACAGAGCACTGATGCTTTAAAATGTGGAGGTATAGGGCTTATACAAAACTCTGTGTGTGTATGCACACATTTAAAACATTTCTCATCTGACCAGAACTTTTGCAAGTAGCTACTGGCATAGAAAGTGGCTTTTGAAATGTGGCAAGCACAGGGAAAAATTGGCAGCCTGTTCACAGGATAACCAAATGCAGGAGGAACTGGAAAACATGGCTGGCTTCTTTATAAACTCACTTACTTGTGGTAGTTTTCTTTCTTCTCATCCCTCCAGTTTTTATTTAACTGGTGTATTTTCACAGCTACATATCTCTGTTCTGTTAAATCAAATGCCTGCAGAGAGAAGAGCAGAAAATCAGTAGGAATCACAGGCTCAAGTTAATACTGCAAAAGCAGACAAACTCTAACAAACTAATATCCCCACCCAGGAAATCAGCATTAAAACATAGTGAGGGAAAAGCAAATCCATTTTAATGCAGTAAGTTGCACTAATGAGTTCAAGCAACTCTGAAAACAATTGAATATTCTGTGCTTTGATCTGACCTTCCCCATGGAATCTAACTCACGCTGCATTGATTTTGGCATTTTACTACCAGAGTTACAAAGGGACCAGGAAGACCAAATTACTAAAATATAGACAGTTTTTACACTGGGTAAGACCCTGCTATTATCCCCCCAAATCCAAAATTCATTTTCTACATTTGGGTTAATAAAAACAAGTACCAAAATACAGAAGATTTTTCAGTGCCTTGTTTCACACTGGTAGCTCAGTTCTCCAACTTGGAGCATAATGTTTCAGCACATATAAAAGCTGGAGAATTCAACAGCAGAGCTGTGTGATCTTGCGCTTTTATCCTTCCCTCTACTTTTTTATTATTTAAACAGTCCTTATAGCATGGACCTCTGAAATTGCACTGATGGAGCAATGCAGAAATATAAGTTGTCTACTTAATCATTAATGCTTAATAGATGTGCCGAGACTCTGGAGAAGAAGGGCTAAGCATTTCTTTGTTTTAGTAACAGTTAGAACTCTTAAGTGCAGGCAGGTAGGAAGCATTCATACCCTCTTGCTTTCATCTGTGACAGAGTCAAAACTTTCTGCTTAGGAAGCAAAGCAGCTCAAAGTACTTACACACAGCTCACACTCTTTCCCCCCCATGTGAGCAGTCTAGTCCCCTAAGTTTAGGTTCCTATTGTTGTGCTGCATCAAAATAATAAAGCATTATGAAGTTTCCAATATTTGCGTTGGCACAATTATTTCCATTCTAGCCAAATTCAACACGAATCCCAAACTTCTGAGTACAAATGGGGAATATTGAAAACTGGAATAGCTCTAGTGTAATAGTCAAATAGCAAGCACCAAAGTATCCCAGGTCTTGGCTGTTAAGAGTGCTGACACACCAGGAATCCTCAGCTCTAAGGAAGTCCCAAAACTAGACAAACATGTACTGCCCCCAGTCTGCTATTCCAGAGGGTAAAATGAAGGCATCAGAAACAAATCCTCATACGCCCAGGAATTACAAGCTTTGCTCTTATTATTGGAGCTATTTTCTCTGATCTACAGACATGTTCAGACTTGCTGTGCCATCTCAGTAATGCTTAGCCACTGCAGCTATTTGTACGCAGCATTTGAAGAAACAAGTGGTTTGCTTCTCTGTCCTAACAAAAATTGAAGACTTGGTGCAATGTTTTTTGACACATATTTGAAGGAAATTTGACCCCTGAGGACAAAGCCAGCACCTCAAAAATCTCAACTCTGACGTCTAATGCAAGCCAGCTGCACCATGAGCTGTCCTCCCTTCTTCCCTCCGTAACTCACATAGTATTGAGAAAACAAGTGTGGAAACTCCGCTTCCTGCGGATCCAGATTACACCAGATTGCCACTCCCAAATTACCTTATATACTTCACTGAAGCCACCTCTACCCAGAAGATGTAGCAACAAATATCTATCATTTAGCGTTGGATGGTCTTTAAATCTGGTGAGAAAGACACGGTTTAAGAAGACAGAAATAATGATATTCTCTGCACAATAAATTACAGCTACTGCACAGCTAAGAAACTGGCAGAGAAATGTAATTGTGCTAATGACTGACAAATTCGATGCTATTTGACCACTTTGCACCAATGAAAAACTATTTAATGGTACCTTGATGCATTTGGAAGCCTTTGTCTTATGTGAACTTCAAGCTGTAACTGTAGCATCCCACAATCAAGTGACTATTGAGTTATAACATCAATTTGAAAAGGATTAAGTGTTTCCCATTATGAAAAGATTGTTTCTCATTATGAAGAGAACAAACAAAAAATTACTTTAAGTTCTTATCCCTGAATCCCATGTGCTTACTGTGAATTATCTTCATTGTGTATCCTTTTCAATTCCCTGATGTGCAGATTTCTAACCCTCTCTAGCCGTTCCAGCTCCGCCTGGATCTCTGCTTCTTCCTGCACAAGGAAAAACCAAAAGGAAAACACAACACTCTGTAAGATACTGCAGGTAGTGTTTCCACCTGATTTATGGAAACACAAATACAATCCCACTTCTGAAGAGGTTATTAGCATAAAACTTGTCTGGGAGATCAGAGAGATGGTCAGAGTCAATTTGCAGTCATGTGGCAAGTAACAGGAATGAAAACTGACTGGGCAATTCTGTTCACACTACACAGACATAAAGAGACTTCCTTTACACATCCTTGTTTATAATATTTTCTGTAAGTAAGAAGCCTTGCTGCTGTGGTCTTGTTCTTTCCCTGAATAAGTTCTATGCAGCTGTTTTTGAAGGAATTTCAGTTCTGGTGGGACACGAGAAAGAAGACAGCCCTCAGCAGTAAGGGCATGGATATCATGATGCCACATGGGATGGGGCAGTGTCTGGACAGGATGGGAAGTGTGAGAGAATGACATTATATTCTACTAGTAGTAACTGCTAAAGCAGGTCAGAGTGTTCCTCAATGTCAGGTTGAAGTTCTGACATAGCGTTTGTCTAGCTGGAAGTTTTGGTGCCCTCAAAAACGACACAAGAATTTACCTCACTGTAGCCAGGGCTGCAAACCTCAATTCAAACGTGCTCCCTGAGCAGTACAATTTGTGTATGTGACACTGTTACCCATCTGTCTTGTGACTCTGCTCCTTCCCTTTCCAACAGGTTCTATTTTTAGACATAAAGAATGAGCCAGTTTCCAGAAGTGGAGAAGAATAAGCACAGCTTCAGACAATACCACGATCCCAACACATTACTTCATTTTCCATTAAGGTCCATTTCCAAATGGATTCCTCCAGTCCAGGGTGGCAATGTTACATGCCAGGATAGATGGGCCTGCAATTAATCCCCTGGAGCAATGTGGGAGTTGCAGAGCCAGCATGCCTGCAGCATTCTCCTGTCCATATCACTTCTCTTTGTTCACAGGTCAATAAAGCATAGTGGGCAGACTGCCAGCAGATTCTGGGTGTGCAGTAACTTTCCCTTCCACAGAAAATAATGAGGAGTATGGATGCATTAATGAGGCCTTGCATTCAGCTTGTGTGTCAAGGTTACAGGAAAAAAACTAATGAGCACCACCTGAGAAAGGAAGGGGCACTCCAGCAAGACACTTGGTTCTTCTTTGGTTCATTTCCAAAAGAAAACTCCTTGGCCTTAGCAGAGATCACACCAAACCAGGAAATGGCAGAAGACATCTACTTTTTTCCAGTATTTCATCTGTTGAAGTGTCCCAGAAAACTTATAAATAAGTCACTGCAATCACTTTCAGGGTAACCAACAGCTTATCTAAATATAACCTTACTTGCAGGTACAGTTCCTACTGAGGCCAAAGTATTTGAGAACAAATGTGCATTGCAGCAGCCTGAACAGGACTGGTTTTTAACAGCCCAAGAGATTTTACTGGACTGATAACGTTGCTTACTCAATATTGCAAAGAACTGGAAAAGTCAATGACTGTTGCACTTTTTTGCTGTGCTCTTATAATTTTCTTCCCTTGGTCCATTCCTTACTGTGCCCCCCACGTTATACACATTCAGAGTCCAGCACCAGGCATGTCACAGCGACAGAAGATGTATCAAAAAAGTAGAACTCTGTATGAAATCCTAACTGTAAGGACGCAGAAATCTATCCATTGAAGCAAAGAACATCTGTGAATAACACCACCCCGAAAAAATTATTACAAAATCCTGGCTATCCCTTCCAAGTGCAAAACGCTCTTGATTATCAAATAAGTAGTGATCTCTACAGAGAAATGCTCTCGTTCACAGAAAAAGCCTTTGCTGCAACAAGTCCTTACCTTTTTAAGATGACCTAGTCGGAGTTTGAAGATTTCCTCCTGTTCATGGTATTCTGCTAATGTTAACCTGCATAAAAAAGAAAGACTCAACACATTAAGTCTCCAAACGTGATAAGTGAACAATCTGCAGATGCACATTGTCAGTGGAAGTAACAACTCCATGGAGTACATCAACAGCCAGCACGAAATTTTTTATGTGAACTCTGCAACCTATATCTTTTAACAATAAGTCTAAAGGAGAACAAAGCCTTAAACCTCAACAATATCTGTTAATTTCAAATTCAAGTCCCAAATAACACCTATCTAGGCTACTGACCGACTTTTAACAAAGACAGCTAAATCATAATCTAAATACAGAAAAGTGAAGCCCATGTATTCCACATCTTATTTTTCCATGTCAAGTTTGCTTTACTGACTAGTTTTCAAATTTTTCTTTGTAATAAAAGCTGGATAATTCAATCCAGCTATTCATTCTGAGACTAGAAGCACACCTAGCCACACAGCCACTGGAAACAGAACAATGACCTGGGATTCAGAACTTCTTCCTGTTTCAGGTTCTGCCAGGTGGCTTCCAGGGAAACCTTGGGAAATTTACTTTATCGTATTTTTGACCTCATTTGTAGTTAGGAGAAGCAATGGGTAAGGGGAATAATCCCTATTTTATTGATAGTAAATGATGTGCAAAGTTTCTGCTCTAGGTGGTTGGTCAAAAGAAGTTTCATGATGTTTTCAATGTCTTCCATGCCAAGCACAAGTAGGACAATGCACAGCCTTACACTAAAACAATGACAGAGCCCATCACTAGTGAAATGCAATGACACACTGAGATCTTTAGGATTAGAAAAATTAATCACTATATGAACTGTCTCATTACTACCAACAAGTAATTTGGTAAAAGCATCATATGTGAACATGATGCCCTTATCAGCTATATCTGTTCACTCTGTAAACAAGACCTGCATGCGACAGCATACAAATATCTTCTCTTAAACCCACACTGAGTTCAAAGCATATCCCAAGAGGATTTCTGCAACAGCAGTTATGCTCTACACAGTACTTCACACAAGGTTAGTGCAGGAGGCCTCCAGAGCATCAACACCTCAACTTCTTTCAAGGGGGGGGACCAAGTCCTGCATCTGTGCAGGGAGACCTTATTCAGTAAATTGAGAGGAGAGAGCATTCAGTTCATCAAGTGCTCATCCTGAAATGTCCCAGCTCCCCTCTGTTGATAATGCACAGAGTCCAGGTACTTGAAACAAGACCTAAAGCAGTTGATACCTGATAAATTTAATGGGAAACTCATAAGCCAAGTTCCCTATGAAAGAACCTCGAGCAGAAGGAACTGCTTATTACAAATTAAAAAACAAACATAAAAAACAAAGCCAGTACTAAAAATAGTCACATGTTGTCTCATTTCATACAAAACAGCTGAGGGCCCTGAGCTGGATTTGACGATCCTTAGGAATCCCCTCCAACTCAGGATATTCTGTAATTCTATGATTCTAATTCACATACACAGCCTGAATTTTAATTAGATTCAGATAATCTAAAAGACCATCCCAATAGTTTAGGTCTTTGTGATTCTGTGATTCCTTTCTTGTGTTGCTGTGTAAGGAATAAAGAGAAAATTGAATAAACCAGCGACAAGGTTTGCACATATGTTCATGCACATATAATAAACACCATCAGTCTACTCATTAGGGCAGGGATGTAACTAGCACCATCAGGCTAACAAGGCCCAAAAGAGTCTGCCACAGCAATCATGACAAAAATCAAGGGGGCTCTGAGACAAACACCGCCCTGTTTCACAGAAACATGCCGGAAGCACCCTACCCACCTCTAGCGTAGCTGAAGGCTGCCCAAGCTGCCCTAATGAATCTCAACCAGCCCCAGCAGATTAATCTTCCTGAATGAAAACTCTTTTCTCATTCACAGGCTAGAAAACTCATTTTGGGAGAGCTTGTGTTTAAATTTGCATCACAGCACCTTCCTCTCCTTTTTAAGACATGGCAACAACCAAAAACCAAAGAGGAACCAAAAATCAAAAAAGAATTTGGCTGTCTGCTTCTCATTCAACTTTTAGAAGCATTTCTATTTAAATGGCCTAAAAGTCAGCCTCTGTAAGAGTTCCACAATGAAAAGCCTCCCTCCAGAAGCCATAAAATTTTGTTACTGATACACAATGGTCCAACAAATGCACTTACTGGATAACTAATGATTAAGCAAGTAGTCAGTCAGTCCAGCTGCTACAGATGACTTGCAAAATCCCCAGTGTTTTTACAATGCTCCATATGAACCATATCCATACCCTGGCAAGCAGTTTTTATCAAGCACACGAAAAGAAGCTTTTCTAAACCACGAAGAAATCACCTTAAAATGTGCCAGTGAAGAATGATAAACCAGCAAGAAACAGAGAAATATTTGGGAGGCCAAGAGGCTTCCTGGCAGAACAAGGTAAAGCTGGATTATGCCAAAGCAGGCTCACAGCACAAGTAGAAGCATCACAGACACGACCAGGATTCCCAGGGCACATCAGGACCTGTGCTGCCATGTCTCCAGGATAAGCCACACTACAGTGCATCAGACTACTGGAGAAAAAGAATCCCACAAAAATGGTGAAAGCTCATCCTGCCCTTTGGAAGTGAAAGGTTGCCACAGCAAATAGCAAAGTTTCAAAATATCCATGTACAGACATTCTATTTGTTTCTCCCAGCTCAAACCTGGCAATACAAAAGGATGACTTTCAAGTTTCACTTAGTTCTTTTCAGGTTCCCTTGGCCAGAACAAGGGGAAAATGTCTCCAACCAACTCAGTTATTTGCAGCGCTCTCCAAAACAACATACCTAATCTGCAGGTACCTGTAACCCATTTTAGAGGCACAGCCCTGGAGCTGAAGGCACTCTGAATATCAGGATCCATCCAGCCTTCTGCCATCTCTGCTGAAACTGTGAAGGCAGTGGGAGCTTTTGCTTCATATATCCTTTTAAAGATTAAGACCAAGAATTCAAATCGCTTCTGGAACTTTGATGTCAAGTCAAGCCCAGGAGATTTAATAATGAAAAATGAGAAGTCTCAATGAAGGTTGTGGTATTAGCCTACAGCAAAAAAATGAAGTCTATAAAGGGAACTAGGAGAAGGTAGGGCTAAGTCTCTGACTAAATGTATTTCCAACTCACAAAAGCTTCTGAAAAAATAATGTTCTAAATTTCTTTTGAGCCCCAGCTTTACTCTAGAAGAATATCAAGTCTCTTAGAGCATCAGTAACTTCAAAAGAGGCAGGGGGAAAAAAAAAAAATCCATGAGAAGAGTAGCACTTCCACCATCTCCGAGTCACATATGTGTGAAGAACTGTTTTGGAGAACAGGCCAATACTCAATGCATTGTCTCTATAGAGAGCATCTTATTCCTTCAGCACCCCAAATGGATTGTTTCAGAACTCTTAACTCAGAATTCTCCACAGTAAATACACAGAAAGGCTTCTAAATGTGTACAATTTTGTTTTCCTTAAAAAAAAAAAGCACCACATATACCCTGACACCGCTATCAATTCTGAACTTGCAACACTAAAACCACAGCCCACTTTTTAAACCCGACCAGAACAGGAATACTGAAAAAATTACTGGACTCATAAAAAAAATAAAGTTAAGCTCATACAAAGTCTGGACTCTGCAACGATCCTTGCTTTACTTCAATGAAAACTATTTAGGAACTGGAGCCAGATGCTGCTGAATGCCAGGCTAATTTCACAACATTCATCTGTGCATGGAGTGAAGCCCTGAGGCAAGAGCAAGATTCCATTTCCCAGGAGATATTTTGTCCTCTAATCAAAGCATGTGGCTTTGCCACGCACCAAGAAGGCCACAGAACCTACGTTTCATTTTCTGCTCCGTTGGTCTTGTTCTTGCGCTGCTTCTGCTCGGTGCTTGCTGGCAGGGTCTGGCCCATTGCCGGTGGCTTCCGCTTTGCCAACATTTTCCGTTGTCTTTCTATTTCTTCCCGCTGGGAATTTATCCTTTCCTGTTGCCTGAAAAGCAGAGAGGAGAAAAAACATGACACAGATAATTAAGGGTGTGCACTTGGGTGTCTTCAGCATCTGTCCTCACCAGATTTGAGCCATGAATTTCAAATCAGTTGTTCTTGTAAGATTTGTAACAAAATATTTTCGTACAGAAAAGGGGGATGTGCCAAACATGATGAGTCAGAGTTTTAAAGATTTTTACATAAAATGGCTCACAAAATTCTTACAGTAAGTGAAAGGTTTAATTCATGCAGAGGACATCCAAAGGAGTTGCTAAAGCCACAGAAACCTGGGATCAATGGCAAGTCACTAACTTTCCACACACTTTTCCCTAGAAGCCTCTGTTTGAAATCTCAGACTTTCCTGTTAAAACTATTCCTGAAGTCTGGTACTGTCTGAGAAAGTATCCTTACACTTCAAAAGTACAGTTAAACTACCCTAAATTCTCTGGAATATAACCAACATCATTCCCAAGTTAAAAAGACCACCTTGAAACACTTTATAGTAATAAAAGCACTCTTGAAATTTCAAGTCTAAATGACCTAAGCATTTGCATACCTAATTCCCTTTTAAAAAGGGACTGAGTCTGCAGGTAAGTATTCCAGAAGTTTTTTTCCCATGTCTTACAGCATGAACTAAGGAAGAATTAGAAAGTTCTTAATCTGTGCCTACCAAGAGCTGCACCTCCCTATCAGACTACAGAAAAGTGATGTGGTTTTATAGGCTCACACATAGCTCTCTAGTGTAATTAATTTGCTAAGTCCTACTTAAAGGTCTAAGCCAGGTGGGAATTGACTGGATATTTCCATTAACATCCTGCATAAAGGATCTCTCATCTTCATTTTGAGGTTTCTGCAGCCCCCTTGATCACTGTTACCAGAAGGCAAAACAAGTTAAATAGTATGATTTTTCTCTTTCAAGCTTCTCCACTTTCTACTTGAGGGGAAAAAAAAAAGTGCAAGCTAATTAGCTTTCTTTGACTGATATATGCAAGGATGGAAATCAAATTGATTGACTCACAATATATGCGAGATTTTGGTTCACCCCCTCCACCCCAAGCACTACATAGCTGGGGGCGGGTGCACTGACGATTCCTGACAGGTAACTCCTCAAACCATGGCATTCCAGTTCAAGTCTCTGGAAGTTTCAGTGGAAGTGGATTTCCCACTTCAGTGTGAAAAAGTTCCCCATTGTCAGGAGTTCCTATCTGATCCTTCCATGCATCACTCACACCATTCTCACACTCTGACGTGCAGGACATCACACAAAATTGCTAGGGTCTTTTTCCATTTCTGCCTCTGAAATTAAAGACAATCCTGTTTGTCCTCACTTGATGAGGTTCTGGAAGGCATAGCCATCTGTCCACTGCTCGGTGAAGGACGCGCCGTGCCGCACCGTGGTGAAGTGCCCCAGCCTCAATCGATCCTGCATGCTCTTATCTCGGCATGCCATCTTCTCCTGCTTTGACTGCAAGCAAAATAAAGCCACATAAAAATACAAGCCATAAATTACTAGCTAAGGGCTGTGCTGCATTTTAAATCACCACCAATTCTTTCCACTTTCTATTATTTCAGTTCTGATTATCTGAAACCCAGCTGAATATCATTGATCAAACTATTGCTGGTGCTTCGCACTCATCTGGCAGGCATTTGTTCACCTCCATCATGACATTTCAGCCTCACTCTTCCCTCCTGATGACTGCCTGGGCAGCTCACCCATCCTATGATGAGATGATATCAGCCTGGCTGTAGGATTAAAATTATCCCTTTGTATCAGTAGCTTAGCTAGAGTGCAGGCCCGACTCTGACCAGGCCCTTATTCAGGAGATGAAGAAAGAAAATGTACCTTGAATCACTATTCAGACTAAGATACAGTGATCAGCCAGCTCAGTCCTACTCTTGTACCATGTCCAGAAGTGGCACAATCTCAGCTAGGTCACCACCCTAGAGAGGGGAGCCCTGCTCAGCCAAGAATCAGCTCTGTGACAAAATCAACTCGAACAGACGGCATGTCCCAGCCAGCACCCGGGTAGTTTTGCCCATCCAGTGCCCACAAACAATAGGTGTAACTGGCCAACAGGTGAAAGAGCAAACGAACCCCCACACTGTTTAACCATCAGGAAAGCTGGAAATCTTTCAATAGTGAACCAGGCTGGATGCTGGTGAATTTGGCACTGTCCCCAGTGTGTTGTTTTCAGTGTTACACAAAGCAACCATCTCCAACTTTGCCATTTGAAAGAAGGAAAGGTCTAAATCACCTGCCCATGTCCCAAAGCTTATCTGCAATTCCACTGCACAATGGGACACTGCGCCTGCATTCCCAGAGCTGCACAGAGTTGCTTTTCAAGTCTATGGGTTTCCAAATCAAGTAATGCCTGCTGCATTTAGAGCTCTTTCATTTAAGCAAGAGATCACTCTGCCACCGTGCAAAGTGACCAAATCTGAATGTTCTGAACCACTTTAGTCTTTGAATTACATTCCAGTTTGCAGAGAAATTATTTAAGACAGGATTCCAGTTATCTTTTATCACTAAAGCAACAGGAGCAGGGTTTTACTGCTAAGAAGACAGAGATGCTTTCAAGGACATGAACTGTGACTGCAGAGATTGTCCCTGCTCACCTTTTCTATAAGAAGCTTCTTGCTCATCGTTACACATCGATTCAACCGCTCCTTGTACTTCTCCAGCATCTTTTGCTGCTCGTCTATCTGCCGTCTCAAATCACAATTGGCCTAAAAGTGAACAGAGAACAAAGCCTGTGACTTTAAACCACTTAGAAGAGCCAAACTAAGTACCACTTCGGAAGAAGTTTCTCCAGCTAGCCATGGGGATCAGATTAAAGTCAGCAAACCAGCACAATAAAAGAACTGGTTTTGTTTAGCCAAACATCCAAGACAAACTCCTAAGTTTTTAACTCACATCTTGGTTTACATGTAAGGAACTAAGGTACAAAAAGACTAAAGACAAGCAAAAGTTTTTTTGGGTTTTTTTTTTTTTTTGTTAAACATTTAGGACCTTGCCACAGCTATGAAGTCTCAAAATAGCTCAGTCATTGCTGGGCTATGCTCCCTCTTTAGCCCACAATATTGGCAGAGGAAAAGGATGGAGGAACTCTTTGTATTTTCAGTTAAATTCTTGTTCAAGTCACTTTCCATCAGCCCTTCTACACAGACAGCTGCCAGTGGCAGCTTCACACAAACACCACAGCATGTAGCAGGATTGCATGTGCAACCACTTTCATTAACAGAGTTAAATGTAACCATTTCCCTTCCAACTAACAGTCTGGTAAAAAACAAAAGAAATTAATTAAAAAAAAAAATCTATTTCCTGCTTCGCGGATTGTTTCCCATAAACGGGCATGTGCCCTATGTCTCCAATGAACTTGACTGAGCTCTTTCAGGTCCTGAGACCAGACATACACAAAGCCTTCCCTCTACTCCCTTTAACGAGCTTTCTAATGCTTTTCAACACTTCACAAGAGCTGCCTCTCCAGCTGATGAAAGCTAAGTCAATGAGAACTCCTTGACTATGACAAGATCCTTGATTTGAAGGTATTTGTCTTTTACTGAAGAATACTAGTAAGTTAAGAGCTTTATTCTTTTAGTTTGACCAAAGGATGTTCTCATCTCCATACATGTCTGATTCTCCTGAATAAGCATTTCAAAACATAGCTTCCCAGGCTACTGGACATGCTGCCAAACAAAAGGCAGAGTCAGCTCTTCAGGACTTAGAAGAAGGGAGTAACTGGGTGGAGGGAAAAGGGAGGAACCATCCCTGGAAACGTTCAAAAAATGTGCGGATGTGGCACTTGAGGACATGGTTTTGTGAGAACATGGTGGTGCTACACTGATTGTTGGACTCTGTGATCTTCAAGGTCTTTTCCAACTTTAATGATTCCATGATTCTGTGAATTCTGCGGAGAAACCTATTACGTTAGCCAGCAAAATACGCAAGTGTGCAACAGACCAAAGGGAGGCCAGGACTGCTGAGGACACAAACAACTGAGCTACAACAACTCTGCATTGTATATCCCCAGACACTGCTTCAGTTCAAGCAGGTCCAAACAGCGTCCACAGGCCAGACAATTATCCTGCCGGTAAGGGATCACTGGACTTGTCTTACCTTGCAAGTGTTGGTTCTACAGCTAATACACAAGCCCCTGCTCTGCAGCCTGGCTGGCACAAGCATTCTAAGTACCTTTAAATAGCAGCTTTTAGAAGAGTTGTCCCACTTTAAATACTTACTCTTAGTAAGTCATCTATCCTCCCCTCCTTCTTCTCCAAGTCGGAGTTCTTACTGTTTTCTAGTGCAGATATTTTTTCCATTGTGAGGTCAGACTGTAGGAAAAAATCACCATAAACTATGTTTAAGGCAAATGGGTAATGTTTCAAATAGTCAGCACTAATGTCCCAGTGTACCCCCTCTGATCTGAACTGCTGGGTCTCAGAAGAACTGATCCCTTGCATCCTGGCATTCAGGGGAAGAATGTTCTCCATTATTCATTTTGTTGTTGCATGGTGGGCTCCTCCAGCACAGGAGGTGCAGTTAGCCAGCACAGAGCTCTGAAGAGCATAAACTGGTAACTCAACAGTCTAAAATATCCTCTGTGTCCTGTGAATTTTACATTTATAGTTGAGTTTTGCACACTCTTTGGTGGTCTCTATGCAGGAGAGCTTGTACAGAAAAAAAGGCTTAAGAAAAAAAACCCACACCAAATCTCAGCCCTTAGCTGGAATATCAAATTTATGATCTTTCACAAGCAAAGACAACCATCTGCAGACAAAGACAACACCTGCGGACTCTAAAGCAGTCCTGACAGAAAACAAAGGCATTCGTTTTAAAATACTGTAACAGACTGATAGCAAGAGTATTGGGCACAAGCTTTTGTTCCTGATAAACTGATGTATTAGAACCCACAGGGGACAGGAGCTTTATAGCTGTTGAGTGAAAACTATCTGGAAAGTTTTATTGGGTGCAGAACATCTTAAATACCCTTCAGTGAAGCAGTGAAGTGAGAGTTATACCCAGGAACAGAAGACACACATAATAGTTTTCGAATATTTCAGATTCAGCACTCCAATTAAAGGGTGGGGAAGAAAAGGGGAAGGAGTCAGTATATATATAACACAATCTAAAGTAGCCAAGTTAACACAGAGGAAGCTGTCTAGGACTGCACACAGAGATTTCATACCTGCAGTTAGCAGGCACCTATCCAGTTTCTGAAAAGAGATTGCAGAGACTTACCTGTGGAGTTGTTATAAGACTGTTCTCCAAATTTCAAGCTTGCCTGGAAGCCAACACTATGGAGTAAAAGACAAACCTGGCTGACTGTTGCTTCCCAACATATGTCCAGTATGGAACAGCTCAAACAGAGCATCTGCCAGCATGGCACATCAAGCAAGATAGGCCTAACTCCCAAGAGACAAAGATGTGGCCTGGGCAGGTCACCTCACCTCTGACTCGACTTGGTTCACGTATCTTTGCCTGCAGGAAAAGCTTTGCCATGGTAGGCACTGTGCAGGATGTCTGTGGAGAACCAGATACAGCTGGTGGCCACACAGCAGAAAGTTTCTTTAGTAAGTGACTGTTATTTCACTTAGACAAGTGCACAGACCTGCCTGCCCTGTGTCCGGTGAAGTCAGGATACATACTCTGACATGTGACTTCACCCCAAGTCACCTCAGAGCACTGGGGCCCTAGCACTGACAAAGTCGCATCATGCCAATTTGCTTTTGACACTGCCACAAGTGATTCAAGCTGGAAATCACTGAAGTTTATCTATTTTTTAACTCTATCAATTCCAAATAGGCTTGGACGGGAAAAACCAAGAATGTTTACATGTCCTCATCATGCAACCTAACATCTTCCTAGATTCTTTCCTGCACATATATGCCCTACTGAGACCTCTGGGGATTATCAAGAAGCTGAACACTGGCAGAAAGCTTGCTCAGAACAATGTCTTGCAAAGAACACGGACCTTGTGAGCATGTTATGCACAGAAGAAAATAAAAACACCTTGTCTTCCTCCAGTTGAGACCACTGTTTTAAGCATGGGTGTTGGGACAAAGACTGACAATCTCTGGCAGGTTCTTGAGTTGTGACATCATTCTCATACACAGATCTCTCTATGCACTGTCAAGAAACAGAGATCTTGCCAGACCAGCATTTTAACAATACAGACAACAAATGTGACCCCTGTGACACAACAGAGCCCAGACTTGAGCAAGTGAGTACCCCCAGAGGGGGGATTGCTGTCCTTGGTGAACAGAAAACTTGTACCACCTGCAGGGTTAATGGAGAATGGACCCTGCCAGCAACAAAACCATCCCTGATACAGACTGGTGTGAGGAAAAGATTGTTTAAAAATTGCTCAAGGGAAGACACAGAGATCTGACATGAAAATCCAAAGAAGATTAAGGGCAGGCTTGTAGAAGAGATAAACCAGGTGTATTGCAGATAAAGCTGGGCACCCTGCTAAGCAATAGAAGATGACACAGCTAAAAGAATCTCAGTAATTTAAAAGGTACCAAAAAGGTAACAGTGCAGCCAGAAGAGCTACCCCTCTTCTTGACTCCAGGTCAGTGAAGTCGCTAGGAAGCACTTTCAGGAAAACACCATGTTCCACCTCGACAGGACAAACTATTCCATGAGCGGACTCTGCAGAGGTGAAAGAGCTGCCAGCCAAACTGGCTATTTGTACTGTAAGCAATGTGATGCACCCATGGCCCAGGGCCTGAACAGACCCAGCACTTGAACAGAGACATTCACAACTATCATTCAGGTTTCCTTCTCACCTTCACTTCCAGAGAGAGGAAGAACATTGAGGATACAACAGAGCAGAAACAGAGAGAGTTGAGGTGTTCCTCTCCCAAGCACAATCACACACAGCTGACAAACTGCCCACAGCACTGACACAGAAAAGCCTCAGTAGCAGATTGGACAAACTCCAGCAGCAGTAACTGAAAACATTCTTTACAGGATGAGGAACAAATCTCAGAGCAATTAACTTCACTCAGTAGTTACAGATGGAGTTGGGAATACTGGCTCTTCCCACTGGAAACATCACGTCCACTACCAGTGGCACCCTCTAGCACAGCAGACAAGCTGCATCAAGCTTCAACCTCATATCCAAGAGCTATGTTGTCTAGTGCGCTATACCTGTGACTGTTTGTGCTGGATGGAAATCTGTTTTTGAGAGGTGCAGGAATGCTCAGTGTTCCCTGATCCAGTAGAAGATGGGCTGCCTTGCTGGGCCTGTAAAAGAAAGTTGTGTATTGTTACATGTCCCTCAGCACGACCACCAGTGTCCATGCAGATACATTCATCTCCACACTGGAGCTGCAGCCTGGCCTGCACCACACTTGCATGTTCAGGTTTAAAGGATGCTTTAGAGATTCAGTTCAGTAAAAGCAGTCAGTTTCTTCCAAGAAGCCTGGCCCAACCTACTGAAGACCAAGCTGTTAAAAGCCTGACATAATTCGTGGCAGCTGAGACTAAGCAAGGCCAAACCAAACACTTTTCACAAGATTATACTTCAATCTTTTGCTTTTCTGCATCTATCAGATTATCCTCTCAGATGACATCATTTTGATCTACATAATATTTTGAGCTGTTCACTTAAAACTCACCCCATTTTATTAAACAAGCAAAGTCTGGGACCTAGAACTCTTCACAAGGAAGATGAACTTACCAGGAGGTGACAGACTGGGGTCAGTAAAAACAAGGCTGCACTTGGACAGAAAAGCTTCAAACTACCCATCCCTCAACTAGACACATGCCTTAGGATTCAAAGCTTTTTGTAGCTGCTCACCGAGACAAAAGTAAAACAGAGGCCACCTCCCCTCTGTGCCAGCTGCTCATTCTCTAGCCGCTGCTTGGCCAGCATCACCGACATCAGCGTTGGCAGAGCAGAGTGTTCCTCCTGTAGCTCCTTGGCTGTGCTGCCGTCTACCCCATACAGCGGCTGCTCCACTCGCCGCTGCAACACAGTCAAAAAATAGACAATGAACTACTTTTTTTTTTTCCAAAATGAAAAAAAAAAAAAAAAAAGCAATTCTCTGACTCTGCCAAAACTGTTGTCAGCGAAGCAGCAGCTCAGGAATGAGCAGGCAGCATGGTGAGGATCTGATAACTCAAACAGGACTCCTGCAGTGATTGTTCCAATAGCAGACAGCAACAAGGAAATGAAGTTAACAATTGAAAAACCCATAATAAATGAACACACAGGACAGAATTCCTTGTCAGTTAACACATCCTCTTCCTTTGCAAATACATGTGCTTCAGAGTCAGTGGGGCAAAATAGATTGCAGGTCCAAAAATCTACACTGCGATTTTGGTCAATGTATTCACAATTATATTTTTTTGTGTTTCTTAAGGACTCATTTTCAAACAGCCAATTTCATTATACATTGCTATTCTGGTAAAGTAAACTGAGTCAGAAGCACTAAATGGCAGCAACCTAACCATGTCTAGGACCCAAACATCAGGGTAAGCTCACTTCTGTCATTAGAGCTGGGGCCCATCTCCTGCAAGGTAAGCAAAGTACTAATTCATTCTCAAACTTTAAAGGTCCATTAGATGACTTAAGGGCCAGCTCCTTTCTCCTGTAGTAGATTAATTTTCCAACTATGGTGGAGGAACTGAGTTTAACAACAAGAATCATCTGAGCTACACTGATTACAGCACACAGCATCTCAATGCCCTGGCTTCCAAAACCACACCATCACTGCTAAAACTTGGCAGTCTGGGTAATAATCATCCAAGTCCTTCCAAGGTGTAACTCCAGGCAAGGCAAATGCCTCTCAGAAAGCAAACAGTCAGGTCAGGCTTCAGTTTTTCTTAAAAACCTACACTGCAAGCCGTTTTCTGGTCAACATTACCAATTTCAAGAGTGTGCTTCCTACCCCAAAAGAATGCTTGTGCACGAGAGCGGCCTTGCAAGAGTCTCAAGACCTGCAGATCATTCTAATCAAATGAGAAGCAAGGCAATTCAAATCAGCCAAGAGATTTGAAGAGAAGTAGTAACATCCTGAGGCCATTACAATTCCTCTGCAAGGTCTGATTGCAGAAATTTTCCAGTACAGTACAGATTAATTCAGGTCTGGAGGAGGTTTGTATCATTGAAAGACATTTTAACACTCTGCTTCCTTCCAAGATCACACTGACACCTGAAATGGGTTAAGACACTCAGTGTCCTCCAATTTTCACTCATCCCTCCCATTTTTTGGGATTAGATCAAACCACTGACATTCAGTTTGTAAGAAGAGGACAGATGTTGCAAAGGCCCAGAATAGTTTGTTATGAATAAGCAAACACTACAGGTTTTGCTGCAAGAGTAAAGAACAGAAGATAAGCACCTGTGTAAGGAGAGAGACAAACTGGCCTGGCTGAAACTAAGTGCAACATCAACACTCACCAGAAACATTCTGTTCAACTCTCACCTACTCAACACATACAAGCATAGAAGAAGAAAACCAAAGGAAGAATCCACTTGTCCCACCGTGGAGCATCTAATCTGCTGGAATAAAGAATTGTCCCTAATCCCTCACACACCTGCAACATTCAGAGATGCTATTTCTTCATTAACTTCTCTTTAAAGAGATGTATTAGTGAATTAATACATGATAGGATGAAAGTCCATTCAATTAACAAGATGTATTTTAATTTTTAGAAACATTAAAAAATATCTAGAAGCGTATGTGAAGCTCTCCCTTCAAGCAGCATTACAAAGCTTCTGAAATCTAGCAACACATGGAATTCCGAGGAGTGTTCAGTGTTGGAGTTTAGCTCAGTACATTCAAGAACTGCACAAAGGTCTCTGCAGAATAGTGTAATCACTAAAGACTTTGCATTTGGCTTTGGGAATATCAACCTTTCCCACAATGTCTCCAGAGTTTTGTGACACTCAACAAATACTGAAAATTCTTAAAAAGAGGTCCAGCCAATGGTCAAAACTAAAGCTCAGGCAACAGAGCCTCTGAATTTGCTAGTTGCAAGAAATTTTTTTAGCTGCTCGGTCCTAAAATGGTTTAAAAACACTGGTTATTTCTTCACATCCAGGCCTCACAGAAATACTGTGAGTAAGTGGAATTACATGCCAAAAACCAGCACCAGCTGTGCACGTACACACATTTGTCTTCAAGCTTTTGCTAATGCCCCTTGCAAGTCATGTGCACACAGACAGAAGTAAAAGGCCTTCCCAAAATAATTCTGGTAGGCACATTGTTCAAGATACCCAAGGGGTCCAATCAAGATCAGAATATCCCTGACTAGTGCTGCATAAACACACAACATACTCCCAACTCCATGGAAAAGTTCATGTGCTACAGTAGAATACAGGGTAACTAACAGGTTAGTTCCACCTTTATCAAGGACCGGCATCCCTCTGTACCCACAAAGCATGTTAGCAACATTCATCCTGTACAATTTAAGCTCAGATACTCATGTCAGCTACAGCTGGACTAGTCACTGTCCCAGGGTCCTAGACATGGCTTTGCTCTCAGAACCCAGTCTCAGACCTAAAACGGAGAACAAGCCAAACCACTCACCAAGAGACACATCCCTGTCCAGAACCTTGCATTACCTGTCTGAAGCATGGCCACCAACTTAACCAATGCCAGGCCACCAGCTGTGTCCCCAAGAACACTCACCGGCAAGGGGTTGGACAGGGAATGCTGCGGAGAGGATCTGGCAACGGGTGGCACGCTTCTACCGGGACTGGTTCCTGGGCCACTGCCCCCAGCAAACTGGGCACACAAACAGATTTGATCATCAGGAATTCCACATTTACCAAATTTAACACAGATAGAAGAAACACATTTGTCTTAAAAATGAAGCCTTATAGGCTTCAGAGAATAATTCACATAAACTGAACATAAATTAAGAGGAAAGCCTTAATGTTCACAAAGTTTTCAAAACAACAGAAGTACCTAAGACAAACACTCGTATTTGCACTGAGTATGTTTTCCTTTCTAACACAAAAAGATATAAACCTGCACGCTCGGCCATAGATCAGTTATTTACTCTCTGGAATTAGGAAGCCCATTCCCCATGAGGAGATGTGTCTGATGTGCACCACAGGAATGGTAGGATATATTCATCTCCACTGAAGCACCTGTGCAAGTTAATGTTAAGTGGCAGGAGAGGTAAGAAGCTGGGGAACAGCTCCAGTTGCTACTGAAACACCTACAGTGTACCACTCATAAAAAAGGTGTACCCAGGAAAGTAGTAATTTCTGACTCCAAGTTACTCCATAAAATAAAGAACAAACTTAAGAGAAGAGCTGCAGCTCTGGATTGTGCAGCCCTAGAAAAACTTCAGATATTATGCAGAGCAAAAGGATACTGATTTTTAGAATGTCCATCACTGTTCTGGGGAGGGGCTTGGCCCCTATGGTGCCAGCCTCTGATGGGAAGTTTTTCTTAAGAGGGAACCCTGTAAACGACTTCCCACTCCAATCAGCAGGATTGTGTAGGTGGGCTCTTTCACAACACTGGACCCTTATCAAAATTGTTTGCAAACCTAGAGATATCCTCAACTGAGATACAGGTTCCAATGGAAATCAACCTCAAACCCATACTTAAGTGAAAAAATATGCCTTATCAACTGTTCAACTAAACGTTAATTTAAAAATCAATTTCCTCATATCCTCTGCCTAATCAGATATGAGCATATCAGATTGACATCATCAAACCATGATCCCAGTGATGGATCAGTAACACACATCACAAACTTCTATCTACAGATTTTGCAAAACGTGAATTAAGGCAGATTTGTCAATGCAAAGATTCTTACCTCAAAATAATCACTAATTTTATGTCCTCTAGGAGTGCCTTTTCCTAAAAAGGAGAGCAAAGGATTAAAATAAGAGTTGTACTTTTAAGAAATTACCATGCCATTCTAAAAAACTCCTCCTACATTTTAACACTCCTTTTCCTGTTCAGTGCAACACCTATCACAACAAAGCTTCTGCACAACAGAAGCCCACCCCAGGGTTACAGCCCTTGTGCTGTTTTTGGGAGGCTCTACAGTTGACAATTCAATTAACTCTCAATTCCAAACACGTAAGATCCAATAGAACAGCATTTGCACTTGCTGAAGTACTTAGAAAACATGAAAGGTCTTGACTGTTGCATAGGTTCTCCAAAATTTCCTTCAAGATAAGGACAGAGCAAAGGGTACTTTTACTCCTCTGCCTTCAGATAAATTACTGCATCTTACATCTCTCACAAGCATTCCTGTAAGAGTCTGAGAGATAATTAGCAGTGACTTAACATCAGCTCATTAAAACCTAGTCCTTTTTTCTTACTATCATATTATCAAAGCAGTTCCGTCAACACAATTCTCATTACTTTCTTGTTGAAGAATGAAAGAAATCAAAATCTGCCCATTTGCCAGAAAATCTGAACTTGGGTTGAATATGCCAGGTTTTCCACAGCACTCAGGACAGCATTGCCTGCTTGAGCACAGCTTGTTCCTGGTTTGTCATGGCCAGAACCTGCTCTAACAGGGCAGGCACACATCCTGGAAAGCAAGGAAGAGAGTACAGGCTGTATTCTGAAGTCTGGCTGCTGTATAGGTAATGACACAGGACCAAAACAACACTTCAGAGCAGCATATGAAGCCTCTGCCCAGCCTGTCACATAAAAATGCAGGAGTTTGTGCAAATAAGCCAAGTATTTTCCTGCCAATAAGGATAACAAGGCTCCCAGAAGAGAATACACCATCATGGAGTAGTTTATAACAAGCTGCCTGACACACCCTTGAGAAGAGCCATTAGTTTCCTAGGACACTGCCTGTGCACATTGTGCCCGAGTTACCAAGCATGCAGCAATCCTGTGGCAGGGTTGGAGCACGGATTACCTTGACTGGTCTCATAAGCTTCTGCTTTCCTCTTCCTATTCCGCTGGTCATTCTGCTTTTTCTCAGGAGTCTGTTAAACAATACTTCAAAATTAATGTCACTGCAGTTTAAAGATTTTAAGAAAATACCTAAATACAATGATTTGTTCCATATCCCCAGTGGCCATTTCATTTCTCTGGTGCATTTGTTTCTATTCTTGGTACTTAAAGAAAGAACTGCTCTCAAAGAGTTACTACCTTTTCATAGATGTGCTGCAGGAAGGAGAGAATGCAGTTAACAAGGAGGTAAATTTATTTTTTCTATTCCAGCTGCTGCAAGCCAGCCTCTACTGTCCAGTGACCTCACAGGGTTCGCAGAGCAAGCTCAACTTTTATAAAAACCTATGTAAACCCCTTCAAGGGGATCATAGTACTGGGACAAGGGGAATAACGATGGGAGGTTTAAATACTGACATCCAAATCTGCAGTCCAATCACTTAAGCCAATTCACTTTGCCTGCAGGTAATGCTTCTTCTCAAAGCCCACTGCAGACGGCTTCAAGAACTATCCCAGGACATCAGCCAAGACAAAGCTGTTACAGATGCAGCAATTCACCCAGACTTCTGTTTGCTCCTCACCAGCTCTCATTAAAGTCAAGGGTCAGTTGCATGTGCCATTTCTGTGAGCACCAAGAGACCTGATGGGCAGCTGATCAGTGGATTTATGCACAATTTATTTATGCACAGGCACAACACGGAGCACAGTTGACAGGCCCGAGGGCTCCAGAAACGTCATGCCTATCTGTCTGTAGGCTAGCAGACCTAAATATGTGAGAATGGAGGAGACCCCAGCACAGTGCTTTCCCCATCACCAGGGTCACATCTGTTGCCAAACCTGCTGAAGACATTGGGAAGCACTGCTGGAAGCAGCTCACTGAGGTTGCTGGAAAGATGTCTTGTCATTCCCATTACCATGGTCATTTTAAAAACATCTCTTATCCCAAATCGCCCCAAATAATTCCCAAGCTATATGTTCTCGAATCCTTGCAGCCACCACTGAACTACAGCCCGGGGGCAGAGAGAAAAACACTGTGCAAAACACAGCTCCGGGGCAGGGAAAGCCATAGCCAGAGAGTCTGTAGTAAAACTAAGTTTCATGCTCTTTGGGAACACAAATCTCAAGTAACATCTTTAAAGATCTCTACCTAAAGACTTACACATACTAAGCACAGAAATCGATCTCCCTCCTTTAGTAGGATAAAAAGGATAAAGTTGAATCTTAACGAGGCTGTATCCCCACTGGGTGCTGGACATCTACAGCCCCATGTTACCAGCTGGGCACTCACAGACAGTGTTGCTTTGGTAAGACGATGGAGGGGATGTTAAGACAAAGGCGGTTATTGTGTCTGCAAGGTACTTTTTTAGAATGAGAGGACTGAAAACTCCAAAACTACCTAGAGACTTGCTGCTCCAGCCCCTGTTTGTGTAAAAGTCAGTGACACTGCCTCCTCAGTGTGTAGGGAAGAGCAGCTCCTGAACAGCGTTGGTGTGACTGTAACACCACAGGCTCCATTACAGCCTCCATGGAGCTGTGTGCATATTAATGAGAATCAGTTTAAGTTGTTTTTCCATTCAAGTACTTACATAACAAAAATGACATACAACATTATCTGTTACAGACTGAAAAAGCAAGGAATGGGAGATTCAAGTACGTCAACTTGGTCAATTTGTATCTCTCCACAAAAGTTCATTTAAAAAAAACAGTTAAAGGAAAGCTCAGATTCTTTTTTTTCACTATTAACTACATTTACTTTATGGAGTTTAAGATACTGCATTGTCAAAAGTCCCTCATACCAGTACTGTCATATAATAGAAGGAAATATGATCCAAAACTTACCTGGTAACTGTGGGGGAAGTTCACAAGAAATGCGTAAGAAAATGCATTTAAATTTGAGATTTTGGTTTATTAACATAGAACTTTAGAATAAAAAATGACTACAATGAATTTTGCTGCTTTAATGAGCATTTTGAAATAGCTAATCCTAAAGAATTGAGACTAACCAGGGACAAAGCATCAATTTCCACCTCCCCACACTTGCACAGAATAACCCACAAAATGCTCTGCCTTGTATAGGCTTAAGCAAACTCACATATTTTATAGATATGGTAAACTTTTCCATTAACGCTCTCTTTTTATGTGTATCCAAAAATGTATCCCAATGAACTGAAAACAGCTTCCCAAGCTGAGCTTTAGGAGTGCTGTGTTTTGGATTGGGTAAAATCTGCCTAGAATGGTGGAAATCTTTAAGGAGGAGCTTAATAGAGAGGTCAAAAGCCTGAAGGGTCAAGCTAAATACTTTCCTGGTCCCTTTCACTCTCCAAACTAAGACAACTGTGACTGACTCTCACACAATTTCTTCCATGCTTTGAGACCGATCATGTTCAACTTAAACCCGACTACCCCGAGCAGTTGTGCCTGCTTACCTCCAATTCTTTATCACTCAGAGAGCCCACGCTGCACAAACTCTGGTTGGAAGACTCGCTGTTTAATGGACCCTAGTGAAAAGCAAGCAAAGACTGTTAGAAACAACTTCCCCACATGACAGATCCATCCCAACAAACACTCACTCTCCGGGCTAACTACGGTTACAGCAGCACCATGGGTCAAACTCTCAAACGTGGGATGGGGCACTAAGAGGCTTCAGAAGCCATTTGCAGCAGGACAGTTGGATTGTTCAACAATATTTTCTCAGAATAATGATGCAACTTTTGGAGTATTTCTGCATCAGTTCATATCCTAACTGGTCTATTCACCCACATCCACAAAACAGCCAAGATGGTATTTATAGAGGCCTAAGGTTTGAGGAAGAAAACCTGATTTGTTGAGCAGCAGGAGTTCCAAGCTCAGCTCTCGAGGCAAGCATCTGCTTGACCCTGAGCTAAGCATTCAGACGCATCTTCGTCTGGCAAGCCAGCTATTACTGTTATCGGATGCTGGCTGCACCACTGATTTAAATGTGCTGTTTTATGCTTTTTTTAACACTAGGAAAGTGAACAAGTGAAACTTGTATTAACAGCAGTACAACTGGTACCCATAATACAACCCTTCCTGCTTCGCTATTTTATGGACCCATATGTGACCTGCCCACAGAGCAGCCACTCCCACCAGGCAAAGCAGAAACTCGAGAGGCCAGAACAGATTTTTATCTGTTGTACCCAGGTACCTCAAGAGTCAGCTGCATCTTTGCAGGCTTTGCTGGATACATATCTGCATTTTTACATATCCAAGTAGTTTGAAAATTATTTAAGATCTCTAATAAAACTGGTTTTAAAAGGAAAAAGTGAATCATGCAAAGTCACTGTGTTTTATCCTGACACAAAAGTATCCTCCTACAGATCTAACTTAAGAAACGAAGACAAATTTGACAAAGATGCAAAAACAAGATTCACAATTAATGATGGAATGTATTAACAGGAAAAATGACATGATAAAGCCAGTTCTCCATTAATAACTTGCAAGCATCTTTTCCCCAAGATGCATTCTATTTTAGCATTTTTAACTTTGCAGTAACCACTTCCCACCAATCAATCTTTCCTCAAAGCAAAACCACTTCTCATTATACACTTGAGCAGAAGACTCAAGTGGTGGAGAAGCCTTAACACCACAGAGAAACCCCACAGTAGGTAATTTTTGAACAGATCAGTTCTCCCTCCCCTGTTTAAAGGACAAACACCATTATCAAATTGTGACATAACCTAGCTATTACTAACTCTAATTCCTAAGAAGGCATGTGCTGAAAGTAAAAGTTTACCTTCTACATTCACTGTGAGTGTTACATATCAAATTTGTTTCTCCTAAAATTACATGCATAGTTGCTTCAACCAAAAAAAACCCTAAAAAACAAAACAAAAAACCCCAAACAAACAAAACCCCAACACTTGAATAGCTCAAGAAGCTAAACATTTAGGATACCCTTAAGGAAAAATTTCAGGTTTACATTCTTTAAGCCATACCATTATCCCTTCAAGGGATCACACAAATAGCTCAGGACCAGAAAAATGTTTCACCTCATCTCTTCAGCAACAGTTTATTTTTAGCAAAGCAACAAGCTCCTCACCATCCAACATGATGGCTCACAAAGGTACAGTTCTTGGTTACTCCAGGAATTTACTCCTGGCCCAACACGACTTAACAGAAGTGCCAACACTAACCTTAGCTACATCCGCATGAAAGTCTCACTGCTTAAAAAATTGCAAAATCTTATGGCAAGTGGCAACAGAAGGTCAGTCTTTCTAATCATGAAAAAACTTGTCTGTAAGTTTTATAAACTGCACAAATGCTGCCCTCCAAAATCTTTCCATTCTTTCAGGAACTCCAACCTCAACAGCACATCCGAGGCACCAATCAACCTCCTGTGTCAGGTGAGAACTTAGTGAGATACAGGAGCATCTATCCTAACAAGCATTGGCTGGTCTCACACTGAGGTTCTGACACGATGAAGATAAAAGTGAAAGTTGTTTCCATATTTGCTTAAATCTTGCTGTGTCCATTTTGTAGATGGATAGAAAATGACAGGAGCAGCTGTTACAAAAACACCACGTATGAACTTTCCATGAACATTATGACTGAAGGGTAATGTCAGTGGCTTACACAGGACAATTCTTCTGCAAGGCCCCTGTATTCTGGGATGACCTGGAGAATTAACCAATGGTGCCACTTACAGCTAGTAATGATACTAACATTTTTTGCAGAAATACAAGTTTATCTTGTCCGGTACAAGAAATCCACTCAGTTTGCACCTGAATGTAAAGTTCTGGGATGCAAGCAGCTGGAAAAATGCCTAACACAAAATCCACAAAGTTTTTCTTACTTCCTACAAGTACCTGTACTGACTACCTTGTGTGGGACATTTTTAGCTCTACCAGCTGGAATCAAAGCAATTTATTGCAATAAAAGAGGAGTTTCATGCTGGTCAGATTCTTGAACAGAAAAAAAACCCTTTTTTTCTCTTTTAAACCTTCCTCTAGAACCTACACTGATGATGTGGTAAAATTCAACTCAGTGCAGTAGTAGAAAAGGTGAAAAGGAACCAGCTTCTTCATTATGGAACTGGAACAGAACGGCTTGTCATCGTCTACAGGTATCCAGCAATTTCACCGTCATATGTATTGATTTGTGAACAAATGCATAATTAATTCTTTGTAGACACGTTTTGACCCATGCAATGGATCAAATGCATAACCTTCCCTTTTCCCTGCTTATATTTGAGAGGATCTCCCATTGACACTTTTCTTACTCTAAAGGATTAGACCTTTACAGACAAGAGCTGAACTTGGTAAAGTTGGCAAGAAGTCTTGTTTTGAGGCATTCTGGGTATGGAAACTCAAATTGTTCACTAGAAAGTGCTGCACTCAAAGCAACAAAGATGCAATACCTAGGATGTTTCAGGACCATGACCTCGTGCTCAGCTGCACTTCCTCATGTAGTGAGTCAAGAGAAAGGAAAAACAAGTTTTCCTGATTATCCAGGTAACATGAGGTTATATGTGAAATTAGGTATCAACTGCTTATAGCAATAAGTTTAGGCATGGGTTTGAGAAACCATATATCCGAGTATCTCCCCTCAGCTAACAGTCAGTGAGTGTGTGTATAAAAAATGTTTCAAATTTATATTTTATCATTCCTGTTTACATTTAACTCAGAAACTGACTTAGGATGAATATTCAGTACTTATTTTAGCATACCATTTTTAAGTGGACGTGACACAAAAAGAATTAAAGGAATGAACATGAATTTTGGAAAAAAACCCCCAAAGCAAGCAAAGAACATTAGTATATTGTCAGGGAAGTAGCAATGGGGAATAATAAACATGCAATAGTTTACACAGGAAGGTCTTATGAATTTTATTCCAGAAGTTATCTGACTTTTCTAGCATAGACAACTTTGGGATAATACTGCACTTCCCTGCTCTCACTACCAGCCCACTCATGCACTGTGCCGTGTGTCAAGGCAATTAGTGATGGGGATCAGCAAAAATTCAAAATACGTGGGTCATCTGAAACAAGCTAATAGTTCCTATAGTGTTTACCCAAATGACAAGCACAAGAACAGCACACACTTCCTCCTCCACAAGGTATTTCTCTCCAAGATAAGCCAGCATGCTTTTTTCCTTGTGATTCACCTATCAACTGCTGCTTCAAAGTCTGTGACCTACCTGTGCACAATAAAGCCTCCATGTTGAGAATTGGATGCAACAGCAGCAGGCACTTTGAAGACTCCTACTCAAGAGGCAAGAATTTAAAATCTGGCCACTCACAGGAGCTGGTTAGTCATTTCTCCCTTTGACAGAGCCCCTGGAAAGCCCACAGTGAGGCTTCAATGGCTGTGACTTCAAAAGAAACAACTTATCCTGCTAATAGCTCCCACCTGATCATCTAGAACAACATCAAGCTGACTCAGCCCCCCTTACCATCTCCTGCCTCCCGTGACTAGTGCATTTCTACAGCCTTCCCAAGTTCCCAGAAATGATCCATCACTCCACAGCTCAAGTTGGGCAGTCTCCATTTTGTGATCTCCAATTCCTCGTACTGAAAGGGAGCTCTAGGAATTCCAGATGCCTAGCCAGAGTCTCCAACATAGGCTTACAGCAACATGCAAAATTCGCTGTCTGAATGAAGGAGACATGGAGATAGACATGCCTCATTACCTCCAGCGAGGATAACCTGAGTTCCTCTGTGGTGGATCAGAAGATTGCAAAAGCGAAGAGTCAATCCTTAGTTCCACTAAAGGTTATTGCTGACTCCACACAGGTTTGCAACAAAGTGAAGTGGTCGAATGGTTTTAGAGTTACTCTGGTCCAGTGCTACTGTGTCAGGTTTAATTAACATATTCTTATTTCAAGCATCACACAAGTATGAGAATTACAACCAGCTTCTTAATTGGACTTCTAGAAAAGCTCAGTATTACTGCTGATAATGAAATCCCTGACTCACTGAGGTCTTTTTGCCACGAGAAGTTAATCTTCTCTTAGATGTTCACAGGTAACCCTCACTCTATCAGATGGGCAAGCAGATTTGCAGCAGGATTTGCCTGGCTTCCATTATGCCTCGAGAGTTCTCTCTGGTTGGAAATACAGTGTTTTTATTTTAGTGATGGCAAACTGGACAGAAGGGTCACGCAAGTCATCCTAATCCTCAGCTCAGGAGCAGAAATAGGACTGAGATCTGACAACTATTTCTGGGCTCTAGCAGCCAGGCAACACATTTGAAGTAATGTTGTACACAAAAGCATCCAAAGAATTTTCAAGTATCTGGCATAAAGTCCTGGCACATTCTGTGGCAGCTGCTAAATTCAATTCAAAGTTTTAAAACTTATTAACGGGCTCTTCTCATGGCCTATGACACCCGTTGGGGAGCACCACTTCCCTCCAAGGAGGGCATGATTATCTTCAAACACAAATTCTCAATATGGTAACTTTGCTGCTAAAACTGTTGCTGAGTACATCACAGAACCGGAGCTGCTGAAGTGATCAAGACTTCAAAAGTTACAGAGAATAAGTAAAAACCAAACTAATACAAGAAAATACTGTTCTTTATGAGCAATTTTTTGGCAGCATATGTTCTACATCATTACCTCAAAGCAGGAGGAAAGGGAACACTAGCTACCACCAAGACCAACGCTTTTTTCAATTCTGGTACAGTCAGATGGATCTGCAAGATTCCTGCAGCCCAGCTACTCTCCCTAAAAGTACTTCAGCCATTTTAGTTTAACTATAAAAGCAGCACACAGAGCTTGGTTCACAGATCTTTTGAAAACTAAACTTGTAGAAGATACATGTACTGCTCTGAGGACCCGTCCTGCTTAAGCCCAAGACAGAGCTCTGCGCAAATACAGATTCATCAACTACAACTACTTATTAAAATTCTTATCCACGAAAAGTTTGTGGAAATTTCACAAACCCCTTCAAGTTAACCCACCTGATATCTTAAAAGGCAGTACCCAAATAGGAGGAAGGGAGGCAGAAGATGAGACCAGACTAAATCAAACAATATTATCTAGAGAAACAACTCACATTTTGTCACCTGGACCTCCTGACCCAAGGAAGATGTCTAGTCAGGATAATGCCTCATGGGAATGCACTTAGGTTTTACCAGTAGGTAAATATAAACAGGAGCTAAATAAGCAGGAATAGTAGGTGTCAGAGTGTCATATGTTAATTCAGGGACTTGCTCTGGGAATTTGGGGAAGAATGGCACTTCACCATATGGCAAGAATAGACATCTATAGCATCACCAGCTTTTTGAAGCCATCTAGCGACATGGGTGAAGCACAGGAGTGTAACAGTTGCCTAGAAACATTCCTTGCTCATAAATTTGTTTCAATGAATTAACTCCAAGCTTCTAGTGAAATACATTCTTCAGCCACTAAGCAAGAAACTTCATCACAGACTTGTAACAGAATTTTGAGGCTTTTGGGGCTGCAAATGATCTCGGACATTGGGTTGTGCCTTCAACTACCACAGGAGGTGACAAGCACAAAGCTACTTCCAAAAAAGTTTAGGATTCCTGTCCTCCACTGTTACTGGAAAGCTCTTCCAGAATCCCATGACCCTGATGGCTAGAAGCTTTTTTTCTAGTTTCCAGCCTGAAAACTTATTCTAGATCAGCTTGCTCTCATTCATATCTCAAAACACCTATAGTTGTTCTTCAATAACACAGAACTGTGGGCTTGAAGCTGAAGTTGCATTAAAGTATAAACTAATGCTTTCATTTTACACAGGTCCAAAATATACCCTTGTGTTTCTAAACATTAAAGAAAGAAGCGAGATACACCCAGTGGGAGGAAGGCAGGAAGCTCAGCACAACTGCCTGCTGCCTTCACCCAATCACATCTGAGCATCTGAGATGACATTTCTTCCTTTTATGCAATAAACAGCACCAGATACCTTCCATCCCAGGAGGATGGGCCAGGCCCTGTCCCACTAGATGGCACTCACTTACTCCACGGTTCTTTCCTTAAACATTTCATTGGAGCCAGCTAAAAATCTCAGCTGAATCACACAAAATCGTATCACAGCTTTCCCAATATATTCCCTTTAAGACAGTGACCTACCAATGCCAGTGCGGAGCATGACGGACGGAGGCTTGGGGGGGTAGGGAGGGAATTTGAAGCACCAACCTGGGAGGGAATGTAGTAGCTGAAATTAATATTGCAACCAAGATTTGCTGCAGCATAGTAGATGCATTAGATAAATGCTAATTTATATCAATGGTTGGCTGATCTATTGCAAATTAGCAAGAATGCAAGTAAATAAATAAATATATTGTTTTCAATAAGTGTAATGCACTTTAACAGTTTACTGACTAGTACAAGGTAAAACAACAGGTAAAAATAAAACTCAGTAACAGAACAGCTTTGCTCGAAGAGAGGCCTCCAATAAATGAGGCATTTTTCCTTGGATTGTTTTAGAAATGAGTTTTCAATATTCACCCCTACAGAAAAGGGCATGTACTTTCTGCTCCAAACATATTGGAAACATAATTAAGATTTGCTTTCCTGTATCTCTCAAAGGTTATTTCTTTAAAAGGAAGAGTTCCTAACATTCTTTGCAAACACTGAGTACATTGGCAGTGATGTAAAGCTATACCAGTGTCTATGCTTTTAGCAGTTCTAGTAAGATGTTTGGGTTTATCTGCACTGGTACAGCTAAAATTTCTAAAGCGACAAAATGGGGCAAAAGAGGCAAGATACAGGTGATAAAATACATGGAAAGTTGTAATGTTGTATGAAACAAGATCACAGCACAGTAAATGCCATCAACTTCTTTGAAAGAAAAATAACTTAATATGTTTAAAGTCTTAAGAATAGGGGAAAAGGTAAAAAAATCCCCACACTCTTACTTCAGCAACCAAAACTGTTACCTCTTAACTTCTAGTGTTAATCTTCCTTACTACACTTTCTTATGGCTGAGCCTTTGGCTTTCTTGTGCTCTCTTCCCAAACTCAACTTTGTCTGAGAGGCAGAGCAGAAAGAAAAGTGAGAACTCAAACAAAACCCTTTCAAGTTTTGAATCACTTTGTGCTTTTCTGATAAATGTGGCATCTACGATGTGCTTTTCTCAAAATAATTCTAAGTGGTTTCAGAAAACCATTTAACGATGTGTTGGTTTACCATCTACCTTGATGTTTAAAACTCAGTTATCTTCCTCCTGACCTAGTTTAAAATGAGTTGTCACTATTTCATTGCTCAGAAAGACTGACATTAACAGTATCAACACCTGGAGAACTCACAGCTTAATGCCAGGACACCAAGCAACCACACAAGGTTGTCACTCAGGTGCCTTGCTTTAGATAGCTCCTGACCAAGTGGAAGTTGTACAGGAGGATAAAGATGGGATTTTATTGGCAGGTTGTGGATCAGTCAAAGGAGAGCCGCTCTGCAAACACTTTTTGTGCGTGTTCCATATGATGGGGTAGACTATTTTAGCTCCTGCACCCCACAGAAGAGAGCTCAATGTTTCAGTCTGGTTACATGTTGTATCCAACACACAACACCTGAAACTGTATCCCACCAGCAGCCGAATTCAGCTCTCAAACATATTCCTGGAGAAAGGAAGAGCCAGATGAGATTCCCTCTTCTACAGAGTTGTCATGGAGTTTTTTGGGCATATAAACTACCTTAAGATGGAGCAATTCCTAAGAACTTAATTGGAGCCCAAAATCTTCCGTATAGCAAAACATCTGCTCACAGAGATCCCATTTTCATTCCTCTCGAACATACTTCAGACAAATTATAGGTCAAAACATAACAAGTGATAGAGAATTTGTTTGCAAAGCAAAGTTATCCATGTAGAAATTAAAAAACCCAACGAAAGAGCAAGGCAGGATGGCTAAGCAGTCATACGTGTCACCACAGGTACTCACACACTCACCTTGGCAACCCCAACCCCAGTGAACCTGGCTTCTAGGAGCTCCTGCCTGCGTGGGTCCAGGCTATGCAATTCTTCCATCATTTCTGCTGCTGTGGAAGAATAACACTCAGATTATGCAATGAAAGGAAAGGAGAGAGACATTTAATATTCCGTGCCACTGACGAGACTTAAAAGTGCTTGTTCTGCAGCACAAGTGCATAGAGAGCATTTTCTTGCAAGAGAAATGCAAGATTACCATGTAGTAACAATATGACTTTGCCACCACATTATAGTATTTAAACCATAACCCTGCTGGAGTTTCCTCTCCTGTACCAGCCATTTCAAGATCTCTAAATCCAAGAAACCAATTATGTCACATTCTCCCACTGGATGCTTTATTAAAAGGAAAACATGGGACCAGAGTGTTATGACTAAAAGCTTGAGAGCTTTTCATCTGTGCTGCATGACTAGGAGAAAAAAAAAGCAACATTCTTTACCCCATAATTTATTTTTGGCCAATCCTGGAAATACTCGATCTCCACGAACTCCAGATTTCACTGATAACAGCTTTGCTTCTTCCAAGCACAGAGTGGGATTATAAGAAGAAAATAATGCACGATTAAACCTTTTAATTTACAAGGTAAAGCATCAGATACTTCTAAAATAACAGCAGCTTCTACATCCCAGATGTACCTGGGGTACCTCTTGGCAATCCAACACCATGGATGCCTTATCTGAAGGATTAAAAATGTACCCAGCCTAACTGTATAAACAGGTTAAAAATCAGGAAAGACACAATTCAAATCCTGAACTGAGAAAAAATGGGACAAAATTTACTGTTCATTGTAACTGTGAATCACATCTTCCCAACTGCACCAATCAAATTCATTTCCAGAAATGTCTGTTCCAGTTTCATTTTCGGGACTAAGGCAGAAAAAAAAAAAAGGCAGAAACAGAAGATAAAGATTTGCTGTGTAAATAGCATATGCGATGAGGAAAGTTCTTGAAGGGCAGCAAGTGCCCTCTAGAACAGGCAGTGCACAATTGTTCCTTTTATGAACTGTCCATTTTGTCCCTGCCGCTTCCTCCAAACACTGCGGCTCCTAGTCACAGGGGCAAAGTGAATCCATCCGGGGGCATTCTCAACTGCTCTCCCAAATCAGTCCCAAGCCTCAAAAACGAATGGGATCCTAAACGTGGTTATTAAACAACCGTACTTCTGACACGGGCTCTAAAAGCCCCAAGCTCTCAGCCCAGTTTTCAAAACAGGAAATCTGAGCTGCGAGGAAAACGACAGACAAACCGCAAACGCCAAGATGTTCAAGTGTTCCCAGGGCTCTCGCCCATCATGGGGCGACCAAGGAATCGCATCCTCACACCGGGATGCTGCTCTGGGAAGGGGCTGACACAAGGTCCCCCGCCGGGAACTGCCCCGGGACCCGCTACACCCCTCCAAGCAGAGCTGGCATTTCCTCCCGGGAGGGGATTTAGAGCACCCCTCTCCTACCCACTCGGGACGCAGAGGCACCAGCCGCCGAGCGAGCAGCCTTGCCCCGCTGCCAGCTGCTACACCGCCTCGGCCTCTTCCTCCTCCTCCTCCCCTCCAGCACCGCCTCAACCCTCAGCCCGAGGCTCCGGAGGCCGTGCCCACCCTCCGCCACCCCCGCGCTGCCCCCAGCTCTCACCCTCACCCGCTAGGCCGGGCTGGGCCGCGGGGCCTGCCCTGCTCCGCGCCCGGCGAGGGGCCCAGGCCGCGCTACCGCCGCCCTGGGGCTCAGGCCGCGGCCCTCCGGCCGTGACCCGACCCGGCCCGCGGTACTAGCCCCTGCCACCGCCTCCCCCGTGGCCGCCCCCACCCAGTCTCGGGCCGGGCGGGGACCAGACGAGAGGTGTCCCCGCGCTGCCCCCGCCGCCCCTGGGGGTCTCACCTGGCGCTGCCGCTCCTGCCGCCGCTGCCCGGCCCAGCGCTTACCGGGCACCGCGCGGATCCCACCGCCGCCGGGGGCAGGAGCAGCAGCAGCAGCAGGAGGAGGAGGAGGAGAAGAAGGAGGGAGGGAACCTGCTGCGGCGGAGGCACGGGCGGGAAGAGGAGGCCGGGAGCGGCTCCGCGGCCTCTGCCGCGGGCACTGGGGCTGAATAGGGCGGAGGGGAAGGGTGGCAGGG
>VWZS01005931.1:99942-276957 GCA_013397075.1 Rhabdornis inornatus
AGGGCTGGGGGGCAACAGAATGTCAAGGTGGACTGTGGGGTCGTGGAGGGATAAGGGGGCAGGAACAAGGGGACGGTCGGATCCAGCCTTGGGTTGGGGTCAGGGCTGAGGGTCAGCAAGGTGGGGGCAGGGGGTGATCACAGGTGGCAGGGCAGCAAGGGTCAGGGTCCTAGGGGGGCCAGAGTGTGCTGGGGAGTGACAGGCTTAAGGAGGGGGTCAGATCCAGCCAGGGCTGGGGGGGGCGGGACAGGGCAGGCCTAGGGACATGTCACCACCAGGGGAGCAGAGGTTGACCTACCCCCTGCCCCAGGATGGCCCAGAGAAGGGGTGCAGGTATGACATCCATGCACCCCCCAGTTCTTCACCTCCTCTCCAGTCCACCTTACACACCCACGAGCAGTCTCACTCCCCAAACCACCCTCATTCCCCCGAGGGAGAGTGCAAGGGCACCTCAGCACCCCCAATTCACCCCCGCTCCATCCCTGCCCCCTGGGAACACCACCTGGAACGGGCCCCCTGGTTCAAGGCTGATGAAACACGGCTATCATGTGTGAGAGACAACCCTCAGCAGCCCCATGACACACAGTCCACAGCTCTTTCCAAGGCCAAGCTGCCACCATAGTCGGGAAAACAGCCCCCAATATTAATAAAGAGAGGGCTTGTCCTGGCTGGAGTGGAGCAATTCCATCACAGTTCATTTGGCTCATTGCAGGCGGCGGGGGCAGGACCCAAAGCGCTGCGGGTGTTGCACCCGCTCGCTCCAAGGCTGAATCAGCTTTCTGAAAAGCAAACAAGCAGGAGAGGATTGTTGGGAAAGGAAGTGGCCAGGCCTGTCCAAGGGGAGGCAGGCGCGGATTAGCAATGGAAGCGGAGGTTCCTGGAGCTCGATAAGGGATTCGCCAGGGCTGGGAACGCCAAGGGACATCCGTCACCTCCCCTTCACTGCGTGACATCGAGCGATTTATGACCGAACTGGAAGCGACTAGTTTGGCAAAAGGGATGCAGAAAGGAGCCGGCAGAAGATCGTGGAAAAACCGCTTCTGCAAGGCGACGGGGGAATCTGTGTTATTTTAAAATTGCTAATTGATCATACTTTGTTAAGTCAGTGCAGCAAATGGCTCTGGGAGCGCTGCCTGCTCATGCAAGATGCTTTTCCCATGCTTTAATCTGTCTTTTTCTCAGTACAAGAGCCACTCCAGTTTCAGCTCCCGCTCTGTAAGTCACATTTTCGGCACAACTGGTGGCAGGAATTTGTAAAATAAATAATTAAATAAATAGTGTTTTGTGTCTGTGTTGGGTTGTGGGTTTCTTTTAAAGAAAAAATCCTGGAGTAAATATTACATCAACTGGTAGCTAATTACAGCCATTTAGGGAACTTTAATTACGACCACTTGCAGTGAACATTGTTGAAAGAGGTTTAAATTTCATTTGTGCATTTCAGTTTGATTTTGGATGGAGAGAAGTTGTGGGAGCTGTTACGCCCAATAAAGGGACTGACTTACCGAACCCCCAGCTCTTCTGGACTCCCCTTCACTGCCCTTAGAAACACCTCCAACTCTAAAAGGAGCAGTTCACCCCCTCAGAGCGCCGGGCAGGAATTGGACACCAGTAACACCCAATCTACAGTACTGTCCCCCCCCTTTGTGTTTTAGGGGTGATGGGGGTCACTTAGGTCTAATTTTCCCTGTGCTTTTTGGATAGTGCTCGATGGGGCACTTCCTCCTCCTTCTCCATGCATTGCCAGAGACTGCATTGTCAGGTATCACAATGCCATCAGTATTTCCACGTAGGCCACCAGAAGAAACTTTTGCTGTCAGAGAATCACAGAACGGTTTATGTTGGAAGGGACCCCAAAGCCCATCCCATTCCACTCTGTACCATGGGCAGGGACATCTTTCACCAGACCAGGCTGCTCTAAGACCCATCCAACCTGGCCTTGGACACTTTCAGGGATGGGGCAGCCACAGCCTCTGACATTTCCCGATGGTTGTTTGCTCACTGTCATTTTCACTGCAATCACAGACTAACACCACTCTTCTCCTTCCCTCTGGCAGGACCAAATTCCCAGGGAGAGCCTCCTGGAGAATCCATTGCAGCCAGGAATGCTTTCCAAGACATCCCTTGATGCACTGCTGAGTTCCAGGCCTCACACAGGACCCATGGCCACAGCCCTGGGCTCTGCTGGGTCAGGCTGGAACAGGAGGTAGTGATATCTGATAAGGAATGGAAAAACTGAGGTAGCACCATCCTCCTCCTGTGACTCCCCTTCTCCTGCCCTGCATTCCTCTGAAATAATTTGGGTTTCTCTTCTCACTTTCAAATTCAGGACTGGGGCACATCCCCTTCAGCACATTCTGGAAAGGCGGTCCTTGTGTTTTGCAGTCCAAGGGCTCTTCTAGCTCAGCTCCTGGATGTCCAGCAGCTCATCCTCAGCTGTAGTCTTTCCTGATGCTCCTCTGCTGCACACTCAACTATGGTCCTCTCCACCTTCATCCTCTGAAGAGCAGCTCAAAGCAACACTTCCAGCTGCAGTTTCCTTTCCAAGATGCCGAAATTGCACCTCACACCATATATAGCAGCTGGTCCCTTTGTGAAACAGTGAGGGAAGGAATCATCAAGTTTTAACTGTATTTCTGGCTATAAGCAGAGATTTCAGAGCAGCCTTTAAGAATCCCACTTGCTGTCAACAAAGTACAGGTAGGTACAAGGGATTTTAGACAAGTTTGTCAGATAACAGTAGGAAGAAAGTTACTTGAATAACTTTCCCAGTGATCAGTAATCTCAGAACTTTTTCCTCCTACACTCCATCAGGACACAGCTCTGAATGGGGACGCACTGCACAGGCCAGCCTGGTAGAACACTTCCAAGCATGCTGTGCCAGCACATCTGAGATTGGGCTCCCTGGAACAGCAAAGGTCTCTCAGGTAAAAATACAATTATCAGTGTTGACACATCACACTCGGACTGTTTTTTATAACATCTTCTCTGCTGGGAACTGATCTCCCAGGTTTGGACTCAGCAGAGAATTTGTGGACTGTTTTTTTTTGTTTTTTTTTTTTTTTTAATTGTTTGGTTTTTGTTGTTGGTTTATTTTAAATAAGAAGAGCCAACTTATCAGAATGTGCTTCTGGTCAGAAAAGGTCAGTTTGTTCTTACAGGGAAAGATTTGCTCTTCAAAGTTGCTGGAATATGTAAGTAGTTCATCATTTTGTACAGGAAATTTTTTGAGTCAATTAAAAATTCTAATGTCAACTTCTAAGGTAGTACTTCTAAAAGCTTATACAGCTGCAAAACTAAAACAATGTAAGGTTAAAACTCAAGATTCTCCATTGTATTTCCCCATTGTATTAGTTAGGGAACAATTTCTGTCTGTTTCATGTTCTGGCCCAGCAAGAGAAGAGACTATTTGGACCTCCAAGAATTTTCATGCAGGAAAACTCCTTCCAGCCCACACCTGAGCGACGTATGAAACTATTCTGTTTTTCTTTTTTTTACCTTCACTTTTTAAGAGCCCCTGAGCTCAGGTCCTTTCAGAGAAGCTGGTTAAGAGCAACAGAGTGTGTACATGGCTGACCAAATATTATCTCATCCATGGGGACAAGTCAGCTTTCCTCCACCATCAGCTCTGCCAAATCACTCGTGTGCACATCCCACTCTCCAGGTCTGCCATCAACCAATGTTAATGCCTCTGATTACATTGCTGTGGTAGCTCTCCTCTTCCTGTCTCAGCCTCCTTGGATGTCAGTAATATCCCTAGTACACAGCACTTTTATCATGTTTTGAAGAACAACTCAGCTGCCACAGCCATTTTCTTTGTCACTGGACTCTACCAGAGCTTGCAGCTCCCCTCCACAGGCACAGCACACACAGCAAAACAGCAGCAACCCCTGCCTTCCCACCATAGCCCCTCTAACCCACAGGTTAGATTAGACGAAAATTGGGTAAGATTTTATAGAGATTTTAACAGAGCATGTAACAAGCTCCTTCTGCCTTCAATTTTGAAAAGATAAAATGTCAGAAGCCAAGATTCTGATCTTTTAAATGTGTTTTTGGTGACTTTTCTTTGCCTCTGCTTTCCAGGCTTGTGGAATACACTAACTGCATTTTCCCAAGCATTTCTGTACTGCCACAAGGTCTGTAAATCTACTGACATAAGGCACAGAAAAGAAGAGCTGAGATTCCTCAGTGGTACTGAGGCAGCTGGGGACTGGAGAAAAACAACAAATAGCCTGAACCTTTAAAACGTAAAAGCTGGCATGAGTGATCTAAAATCCAAAGATATTACAGCACTGGGAAAAAAAAACTCAACCAAAACCTCAAAAGTACAACACTCAATGGGCTTTTAAAGATTTTAGCACTAGGGGATGATGTCACCTCCAGGCATCACATCCAGAAGAAGCTGACCCTTGTCTGCACGGCAGATTTTCTTAGACCTAATGAGGCATGAGCTGCTAGTGAAGATTTATATAGGCTTGGGGCATTCAAAACATGTCACCCTTGTGCAGACACTTGTCTACTAAGGGTAAGGCTTCTGCCACACTAGGAACATTGAAAGCGTCTTTCCTAATTTTTCTTAGGGAGAAAACCGGTATTTGAGCGCATCAAAGACAACATGCCATTGCCTGACTCCTTCCTGAGGCCTTTCCGATAGCCTCCACCCTCCCACACAATGGAGTTTATCTCTGAGGTTGTTCCTGCCCCTCCCTCTGTCTACATCTTCAGGTATCTCATTAGGGATGCTTTGATACCCAAATCCAGTAGGAAAGCATCCAGGTCACTCAGCCTCCACAGAAGCAGCAAGCCACGTACAGCCTCAGAGCCCTGATCCAAGGCAAGGCTGTACTGCTGCTGGAGGAAGAAGGCAGCTGTGTGCAGCCACGTGGAACTGTGCAGCCACCACGGCCCAGTCGAGGGGAACCAAACCTTGCAGGCAGGAAAGGAACACCTCTGCGATCCCAAAACACACAGTACTGGAAATATCCAGTGGTTCTGCAAGCACCTGAAACAATGTGATTCTCGTGAAGGTGCCAGCAAGTCCTTCCCTGTCATCGCTAACTCTCGGATTCCCAGAATATAAAAGGACTTTATTCTCAAAAGGGTTTGCCCCCTGCTTCTCTTTCTCTGGCATAAAATGGGCAAAACTGTGGGAAGAGATGGGATGGAGTTGAGCTGCAGGCTGTGGCACGCACCTGCAGAAGCACATCAGAGCACAAAGAAGCACATGGCAGCACAGAGGCTTGTCTCCACCTGACCTTGGGGGAGGAGGTGTCAAGTGCAGAGCCCTGCAGAGAGGAGCCTGCTGGAAGCTGACAGACGGGTGAACAGAGCGTCATCACCCCACAGAAGGACACTGAGAGAGTGTGTTGCTGACATGCTGTGTGGTCACTTAATGAGAATTACCAGGTAAGGAAATACCGTGTCTTGATGAAATGTATAAAACTAGCTCATTTCTTTGCATAAACGGCTCAGACTCCCTGCTGGTCTGAGTCCATGCCTCAGTTTTACAAATGGCGTCCTGCATAGGGACTTGATAGGCAACTAGAGGTTGCACTGATGGTGATGCTTGGCTGAACTTTAAAGGGGGCTGAAAGAAAGCCGGGAGCTGAAAAAAAGCTCATGGCACCAATCGACCTTTCCATAGGATGGAGGATAGCAGCCAAGAATGATGGAGGATGGTGTATTCCAGGAACAGAACATCCCAGAGACATTAGAAGAGATTTTGAAAAAGCACAGCAGGAAAGTTGAAGCTATAGATTTGGACAGACTCTTCTGGGCAGAAGACTGTGATTCAACTTCAGATGATACCAGTATTTTTGATTCTAGACATGGGACACTTTCGGAGACGTGTTGTGGGACTGAGTTATGCAAGTTGACGCAGTGCTGACAAAAGCTTTTGTGTCCATGGCAGATTGTGTGTGAAGGGCTCATGGCGCATGTGGCTGCAGACTGGACAAATTATACTTGTGCCACTGCAGCAGCCGTGATGACCGCTTCTGTGCCACCAGTGAATGACCGTAAGTCTGCCACGGGAGGAGAACCAGAAGATGGCTCCTGGTTCCCTGACCCATTTGATCTTGGAGGAGACCCGGACAGTATTGTAGAAGAGCTCATGCCACCCTGCGCCATCAGCTGGAGCCATGTCATAGTGACTGCTGAGCTCGGGGGACCCTTCGTGGCAGCACGTTCCCTCTCTGTCTGCCCTCTGTGAGAGTGTAGCAGCGATAGGAGGGGAGCGTGCAGAGCCATGGGGGCACAGTACTGTAGCGGCAATGCCAAGCGCGCTGTGCTGAGCACATGGTGGCAAGCACGTGGCAGGGCCACGCCAGCAAGCACATGGCACAGCCAGGGGATGGTGCTGAATGCTGCACTGGCGACATAGCGGGTCTGGCAGGACACGTGCAGCTCTGCATGTGGGCAGTAAGAAGGCGACCCAAGGAGCCTCTCGGCACTGGCAGGGGCAGCACTGTGTCCTTGTTCCCTATGTGTGGCAGGATGTGCCTGGGGAGACGTGGCCACCATCTTGTGCAGGGGCTGCTGCAAGCTTGGCACGTCATTCCTGCAGCTGGACCGTGAAACTCTCCTGTTTTTGTTACTCAGAATGTTGCCACAATCCTGGACCCTATCTCAAAGACTGCTTTGTTACCACACCACCTTGTGACCCCCTGCATTGTTCTAATTGCTTTTTGTTATGGATGCTCCTGTGTGCAAGTCATATTTTGTTCTTGCTAAAAACTAACTTTATGTTTTCACTAAGCTGTAGACTTTGACACGACTGTTAATAAGATTTAAGGTTAACTGTGTGATGCTAGTGTATTTCTGGATCCAGATAGCATTAATATGTAGAGTTTTTATGAAGGAATTTAGTTACAAAGTAGTTATTTTATTTTACTTATATGCATTCTTTTGGTTGCATTAATAAAGGCTTGCTTGTAGGTATTTTGGGGAAACCCTCCCAGTTCAGGCTTGGGCCCTGGCCAAGCCTCAGCCCTGGCTGCTTAGGGAAGTATACCATCAGACCCAAGAATTTCTGCACTGAAAGTGTAATCAAGTAATTCTGACTTGCTGATTTGGTCTTATAAAAGTTGGACCCACTTGTGAGGTAAACTTGAAAACCTTGTCTGGGAAAGGTTTTCCAGGTCCTGTGAAATGGGGCTCCCCAGCCATGGCAGACTCTGGGTGACGGTAAAGCATTTAGGCAGTTAAAGGTATTTCCTAGCTTATTTTTGCTCTGTAGTACTTGTTGTTTTATTAGATGCATTGTTTTACTGGGTTGAAATATGTTCATATTATAGTTGTTAAAACAAGAAAGAAGGGTGCAGGGATGGGATATATCCCTCATGACCTAACCCCAGTCAAACAACATTTCTGTGAATCACAAGCTCACTCAGGCTTAGTAAGAATCTTGAAAGTAGAAAACTGGAAGGACCCTTTCCGTTGATAACTGGGGGGGGGCAAAAATATGCTTGTGTTTCCACAGATTCCAATCCATGATGGGTACCTGCAAGAGTGATCCAACCAGCCTTGGTTGCTCTGGCTTTATCATCAGTTTGTGGGGAAGCTGAGGGAACAATATGAATGGAGCCTGTTTAGTTCAGGTTGTGGGTCAAACATATTCTAATGTTGGGAGTGTTTTGTTTTGTGATTCTTGTTTGTATAAAACAAAAAAGAGGGAATTGTGGGAAGAGATGGGACGGAGTTGAGCTGCAGGCTGTGGCACGCACCTGCAGAAGCACATCAGAGCACAAAGAAGCACATGGCAGCACAGAGGCTTGTCTCCACCTGACCTTGGGGGAGGAGGTGTCAAGTGCAGAGCCCTGCAGAGAGGAGCCTGCTGGAAGCTGACAGACGGGTGAACAGAGCGTCATCACCCCACAGAAGGACACTGAGAGAGTGTGTTGCTGACATGGCTGTGTGGTCACTTAATGAGAATTACCAGGTAAGGAAATACCGTGTCTTGAAGAAGTGTATAAAACTAGCTCATTTCTTTGAATAAACGGCTCAGATTCCCTGCTGGTCTGAGTCCGCGCCTCAGTTGTTACACATAACACTCTACCTTACACGGCCTTGGAAAGCCTTAATTAGACAAACTGCTCTGAGATTTGTGTAAGAGGAAAATTTAAATCAACATCTTATTGTAAAGCTGGAGGTACTGCACACACTTTTATTAGAGTATATTCAGCCTCTTTGTGAATGTCTGCAAATATATTCTAACCTTCCTAATGAGGCTCACCTCACTACGGAAGAAGTCACTTGCAGTTGTGGAAAAGCCAGATTTTGTTTTCTATGTAACCTCCATTGACCTCTTCACATCCACCATTGGCACTGCAGGTGGAAAAAGCCACGTGGACGTGTAATTACAGACTGCAGTGAGGTGGCCCTGCCCAGGTACTGCTCCCCATGTGAGGGTGATATGCAGCATGCTTTGAGCCTGGTCCCAGGGATGAAGAAGGAGTCTGAGGGGAGATCAGGCAATTTAATCTCCAAATGAGGAAAGCCACATCCAGTGACCCCGGGGAAGAATGGTACCTCTCTCCTTACACCTGAGTAGATCCCCTCGTGTTCCACACACAGCAGAGGTGTGAGCCTGGTCCCTCAGAGAATCCTTCAGTCCAGGGATTGCCTACAGCAACTTCCCACTTCACAGGAGCTGAAAGTAAGTTTCATATTCCAAAGATTTGGCAGTCCCCTGGAAGTCCCTAACTTCCACATAATAAGAAATTGCAAGAGCTACAAGGGTCCTTTGGACAGCAAAGACAACCTGAATACAGCAGTCACACTCCACCTCAAAATCAAGATACAGTTCCCATGCTATGTTGGTGCTTGCAGTGAGGGCCTTTTGGGGTTAGCACCAGAGACCACAGTTTAGAAGAGCAGGGTCCAAACCTCACCAGGATTTTCTTCTTTCCGAGAAAAAGCCAACAGGCTAGGAGCTCCTGGCAGGTGCTGACATGTACAACTTGCCAGTGAGCTTTGCCATCACTGCTTTCCAACTGCTGCAATTTCCTGCTCATCGCACTGCGGGTCAGAGACCAAGAATAAAAGCCTTCCCTGGCATGACAACTGCCATACTTACAATCCCTGAGCAGGAGGGAAAAGCTGAGGCACACAGGGCTCAGATTCCCTTGCCTTTCCCTGCCTGTGCTCCAGCCAGGTGTCCAGGCCTCTGGCCTCAGGCCTTCTGGCTCATGCTGTATCCTACTTAGTTCAGATTAGCACTCAGGGCTGCCTACAGAGGTAATTTCCTGCAATGCATCCCACTTTTTGAGCAACACAAGCTCCCTTTCAGCCAGGCGGTTACACACAGGAACTTGCTGCCTTCAGTGAGAGCTAAAAGCACAAACTCCAGAGCTTTGCTGGTTAAGCACAGAGCTGACAACTCCTTTTCCTCCAGAGCACCTCACTTTGCAGGAGGGTCCTCCAAAAAATTCCTCCTCATCCTCATTTTTCTGGTAATTTCTATCTTGCCCCGAAACAGTCAAAATCAGAACTTCTGTTGAAGTCAGTGTATAAGGACACTACACAAAAGGACGCGTGCCAGGCACCCCTGTCAAGAAAAAGGAGTAGTTACAATAGCAAAAATGGTTCTGATTGTGGCATCGTCCCTCATGGACTTATTTTCCCCAATATAACAACAAACCAAAAATGGTGGCAGTTCTCCGCCCGACAAATCAGATCCTGCAGACTGATCAGAACAAAGACTGCATGACTCAGTTTCCCTTCATGTGTGTTTACAGAGATGAAAGGATGGTCCCCAAATCCTGTAATAACTTGATCCCTGCAGCCCCATCCTCACTTCTAGGCAGTATAACCTGTACATCTTTCAGTAGTGCTCAGGAAAAAGTTCAGTTTGGGTCTGCAATTCCTGTAGGGAATCCAGTGGGGACAAGCCAGGGCTCATTCCAACACCAGTGACAGTAAGAAGCTCTTCCATCTATCGTTATGATGCAGTGCCATAAGCTGGTGGCGTGTGCACAGGGAAGTTCCCTCTGCTCACACCTCTCTTCTATTGAAAATAATCAGGTCTCATTTATCCCAGAGCTCTAGAACTCACTGCAGATTAGAAATGGTGGTGGCATACCTGAAGAAGGCAGAGTAGAATTATTTGGGAGAGCAGATAATTGTGTCTAAGCTCAAATGCCCTTGGTCAAAAGAATTTGATGACCACTCCCATAACAATCCAAATCACTATGGATGACTGCTGTTCTCACCTTGCTGTCAGGAAGATCCTGCGAAAGCTCCAATTTGCAGTGGAATTTACAATTTACCTAATTTTGAAGTGACAGCATCAAAAATCCTCCCTAGCCCCTTGTTCACATCTCCTCCCCTGTTCCCTCCTGCCTCCCAATTCATAGCCTGTCAGTGAAACCACACTGCTCTGAGAAGAATGAGGTACCTGGGTAGGCAAAAGCTTCTTTACCCTTCACTGGAGCCCTCAGTACCATGGCTGGATCAAAGTCCTTTCTAAAGGACTATCTCCAAGTCTAAATCCAAGTCACAGGCTTGATGGCATTATCCCTACATGAAAGGATTATGTGAGGGGTCACAATAGGTGATGATAAAGTTTGCTTCCAGACAAAACATTCTATGAATCTCCAAGAAAATCCACCATCTTCTGGCAAGAGCCACGACCAGATTTTCCGAAGTGCAACAATGCCTGGCTCCAAGATCACCAGGGCAGCTCATGTGAAGAGCTACGACATCATCTCTTCTGCTTGGGAGGTTCATCAGGCCACGCTGGCACTGCTTTGTAAGCCACAGACCACAAGACTTGGAATGCTGGGAACAAAACCAGAGCAGAAATGCTAAGAAAGGCTTTAGAGTTAACATTACTCTGCTAAGAAGGAAGAGGGGGAAATCCCCAAAAAACTAACGGCACTTAACCTGTCCTTTCAGCATGGTAAAAGTAAATTTGGAGATTTCCTTTGAACATGCTGGAAAGCTTGAGCAACCCAGCCTGCTCCGCAGGCCCAAGTTGGGAATGGCAGGAGCTGCTGCAGGTCAGGATCAAGGTACCTGAGCAGAGCTGCATGGGAGGCAAGGCCTGGAGTGTCAGGAGAGCAGCAGCTTCGGAGAGAACCGGAGCTGGCAGGGATCAGTTAAGGAAGCTCAAACAGTATCTGCCTGTAGGAGGCCTGGCTCAATTCAAAACCATTAACCTGCTGCTTTCTGAACACCACCAAGAGGACAGGAAACAAAAGCACATCTGCCCAGCATGGGCCCCGCTGAGTGACTGCTTAAATACTCCAGCAGAACTAAGAGCATTAAGAAAGGCAAAGAGCCACTTCAGTAGCTCCAGGCTCACAGGGCTGCAAGTTTTTGCTTGAAGCCCAAGTTAAAACCAGGCAACTGGGATATAGCCTTGAAAGCACAAACAAAAAAGCCTCCATTTTCTCCCATTCAGGAATTAGAATTTAAAGGGGAGTCCATCAGCTTTATATAAATCATGTTTATAATTAAAGTATATTTTCCTGCATTGCTTACAAGCCTTTGGATGATTAATAAGGCATTTTTCAAATCACTTTAATTCACACTAATTATGCTGATTGTGTACCCCAATAATTTTCATTGCAGGGAGATAAAGCTATCCCGGGAGGAGGTCATCAGGCCCCAAGAGGGAAAGTACTCCAGGGAACTGCCTGAAGCCCCAGTAGCACACAGGAGGTCTGTCACTGAGGTGGTTACATGAGTCATGTCAGGTCCAATGCTCACACAGCTCTTGCTGACTGACTGACTCTCTGCCTGGATAAGCTGAGGAGACTTCAGTTTGCTCACCTGATGCTAGAGGACTTGAGCTGTGTTTTGCCTAGACCTTGCCTGAGGCTGCAGCCTTGCCAGGGAACCAGACTTTGTATGTTTAGCATGAGAACACAGCAGCGAATGCAGAACTTCTGCAGTGGGTCGGGCTTGTGCGCAGCAGAAGCCAAAAGTGCTTCAGAAGAGAAGACAGGCTTTCTCTCCTCCTTTCATTTGTAGATGCTGGAAAAGATCTCAGCCCTTTAAAAAATACACTACAACCAACTGAACAAGAATTATCTTCTCAGTTATTTGACTCCCATTCCCTGCCTCCTCCCCGCCCTCCCCCCTAATCTGATTTGATTCAACAATATTTAAAAGCAACAGATATACAAAAAGCAATGGTGCATTTCCATTTTTCCAGTACTGCAGCCTGTGTGGTGTGAATGGATCCCCGAGTTACCTTTCCCAGGGAGGGCTGAAATGTCCTGACCCAGAAGCCTTCAGGTAGCAGACAAATACCTGCAATATGCAAGCAATACCTGCAGGATGACACAGTGACATGGAAGTTAGGAACTCATCATGCTGCCACATGCCCAGCAGGAAGTACTGCCCTTCCAATGCTTCCCAAACCAGGGTGTTTCTGGTCCATCTCTCCAGGGTTCCTGCAGGCTCTCCAAAAACAGCAATGACATTTCCTCAGCTTTTTACACTTTGTCTTGGGTGACAACGTAGGATGTAACCAGAAGTATGTATTCTATCACCATGTTCACAAGCCAGGTGGGGCAGTGTTCTTTATCTCTTCCATGACACATCCCTGATAACTCCCTCTGGGGACTATCTCTCTGCTTATGAGCCATCAAAGCCTTACTGCATGACTCACAAAATTACATCATCCCATTGAAATGCGCCGCCCAGGGGGAGGAACCAAGCATTCCTGCCTGGATATAATCTGAGGTTTGGAACACCACAGGCAGCCTTACCTACTTGATTCTCAGAGGACAAGAGGTACATAACCACCACTGGACCTTCAGAGGAAGACCCTTCTACAGGATCACTGCTTCAACAGAACCATATCTATCGCTTCAAGAGGACTGCAGTCACTATTTAATTGGACTGCTACCAACACCCTGACCGACAGCATGTCAGGTTGTATCCTGGCTCTGTCAGGTTAAGCCAGTGTTTCCTGCCTTTATTTTAATTTTCCTATTAAATTGTAGTTCTGACCTGGATCTCCTGTTGGTTTGTTTTCAAACTAGCACACCCTCTCTCCTCTGGTTCAAGATAGCAGTTATTTCATAACCTATGTGGCTCTACAGGTGGCAATGTCAAGCTCCAAATACAAGTGTCTGGCCAACAAAATACGGGGAACTGCGCTTCAGCCAGCGGGACACACACAACACATCTTGATGCTTTGTGAACTAAAATAAGGCAAGAGATAGCAGCCAAGGCTTTTTCTTCTTCAATTAATGGGCAAGCACTAGTGAGACTTGTAACAGGAGAAGAAAACTGTAGTTCCCTAATGGTGGCACAGGCTCACACAAGCACATGGCATTTTTGCAAGCCTGATTTATATGAATCAAACCACCACTGAAAAGCACAAAACTTATTCTAACACCTGTCGTCCCACACCCTAAAAAAACCAGAAGAAAGCAGATTGAGATAAAAGGTATTTGCTGTCAAAGACAGGGAAATACCTTCTGAAAGCCACAGCGTCAGCTTCCTCTAAGAAATTAAACATATGTGCAAAAGTTAAACATCCTGCAGATTTCAGATCTTTCTGATCTGAAAGATCACTTTCACAAAGAAAGTGTCTCATCAGCTTGGGTTTAGCACATCACCATGACAGGGTGGTTTGTGACCTGGGAGCTGCAGCCAGTAGAAAAAGCAGGTTTATAAAACTTGGTCCTTTTAGCTGCTCCTGATCTGCTGCACTCTGAAGGTGCTCCAAAACCGGCATCAGCAGTAAACTTTTGAAAACCGGAACTCTGCCTGAGAGGAATTTACAGCACCTGAGCTATTGTGTGCTGATTCCCTAGGAGGATATCCCTGTGGACAGTGAGCAGAGCACGACATCATTTGCTTTCTCCACAGGTTATCTCCACAACTTGAGGCACCCAGGGAAAGCTGGCACAGAGAAACTCACATAGTCTCAGTTCCTGCCCTCAGATCAATGTATTTTAACTCATGAATTGGCACACACCTGAATGACTAGGAAATAGCTGCATGAGATAAGCTGGCCAAGGGATTCATATCAATGAGCAGGTGCAGAGAAGATCAGATTTATCCTTTGTATGTTTGTTCCCAATATAAGAGTACATAAGACAGAGATAAGGTCAGAGCTCTCCTGTTTCATGTGGAAATCCAGAGTACGAGCAAGTTGCTATTCAACCTGCTCAGCTGCTGTAAGACATCATGACCATCTCGTAGGTTAAAACCATAAATAATTTTTAAAACTCAGACCAGTAGCATGACATTTACAGGGCTCCCTTCTCAAGCCTGTGCTCTTCAACATTCACATTAATAACCTGGATGCAGGGCTTGAAGGAACAGTAGTTTGCTGTCTGCACTAAACTGGGAGGAGCTGTGAGTCTCTCAGGTGCAGAAAGGGCCTGCAGAGAGACCTTGATAAATCAGAGAAATGGGCAATCACCAATCGTGGGAAGTTCAACAAGGGTAAGTGCTGGATTCTGCATGTGGGAAGCGGCAACCCTGGATGTGCGGATGGACTGGGGAATGAGGCTGGAGAGCAGCTGCAGGAAGGGACCTGGGAGTCTTGGTCCATGGCAAGTTGAACATGAGTCAGCAGTGCCCTGGTAGCCAGGAGGGACATCTGTGTCCTGGGGGCATCAGGTAAAGCATTCCTGATCAGGCAGGGGATTGTCCTCCTCTGCTTTGGGGCAGCCTCACCTCAAGTGCTGGGGGCAGTTTTGGGCATCACAATATAAAAAAAGACATTAAGCCACTAGAGACCATGCAGAGAAGGGCCATGAGAATGGTAAAGGACCTTGAGGGGAAGCCATATGAGGAGTGGCTGAGGGCATTTGGTCTGTTCAGCTGGAGGAGACTGAGGTCAGGTCTCACTGGGATCTTCAACATCCTCCTGAAGGACAGCAGAGGGGCAGGAACTAATCTGTTCACTCCAGGGACAGGACTCGAGGAAATGGCTAGAGCTATGTCCAGGGAGGGTTAGGCTGGTTATCAGGAAAAGGTTCTTCCCACAAAGGGTGGTTGGGCACTGAACAGGTTCCTCAGGGAATGGTCACGGCCCCAAGGCTTCCAGAACTCAATGAATGTTTGGACACTGCTCTCAGGCATGGGGTGGGATTGTTGGGGTGTCCTGTGCAGGGCTAGGAGTTGGACTTGATCTTCATAGGTCCTTCCCAACTCAGTATATTCTGTGATTCTAAAATACTGCTTACTCTACTCTCAAGGCATTTGTCCTTAGCAAAACTCACTTGAAGAGATGCCAGGCATGGTACAAGGCACTGAGGTCCTGGGTGTGCAGAACTGCATCACGAACATGACACCAGGAGGAGACAAAGAGGCTCCAGCCTAATGTCCACATGCCTCATGGCTGAAGTGTGGTGGGTTTGCAGTACTTGCACTGGATCCATACCCGATACATCGTCATCTGTTTCCCACGGTTCACTTGCAATCGCCGATCAACCAGATTCTGGATTTTCTCCAGCCCAGCTGTGGTGAACAGATGATCTAATTCATCTGGAAGCAAAGAGAAGGAGACTGAGGAGACCATAGTTTTGTTTTTTTTTTTTCTTTAACTGATACCTGCTCACACTGAGGGCTAAGCTAAGCTGAAAGATGTGCCAGAGGAAACCCACAGCCTCACCCTGGCAGGGAAATGATCAAACAAGACTTAACTACTTTACTAGGGGAGTTTAACATCACAGTTTCTCAAGTTTCCCTTCTAGCAAAGAAGGAAAGAATTATTTGGAGTACATCTAGAACTACAGAGCCTTGACAAAGAAAACAGCAACAGTTTCAAATATGGGTACTGCTTCTAGTAACCAGTTAAGGAGCATCTTCTGGCAAGCTGTGACAGAGCCATTCCTTCCCCCTGCCCAGAGGAATTTCAGAATCTACAAGAGCAAAGAACAGGATCAGACCTATGCTTTTAAATAGTGTCAGTAAGATCTGTGCTGCCTAGGCTGGAGGGGAATGGGATTCATTAAGGTTAAATTTGGGAAAAAAAATCCTTAAAGCACACACCCTGTTGGGGCCCAATTAAGGCACTAAGAGCCCTCGAGGCTTCAACGATTCCATTGGCAGGTATTCCTGACCAAGCAAATAAGTCTCACAGTGCCCCAGACTTGCTGAGCAGCAGAGCTTACTTCTAGAACACGTGGTTTGTCTGGAGTTTCTGTAGGAAAAACCTGACAGGTCTCAGCTTGTGCTCCTTTATCAGATGCTTTCTATTGTGAGGTGTTTGCCAAACATGCATTATACATTAATTTTGTTGTGCCAAACAAGACTTGTGCAGTGGGGAACAGTTCAGTTGTGCCACTGCTCTAGAACTGCCTGTGCACAGAGACCTGTAATGGAGAGATTGGAAGTGCAGCTGGTTATAAACTGGGAGAATGAATAACTGTTGCTAACGCCAAGCAGCAGCAGAACTGCAGGGGTTGCCTCAGGTCCAGGCTGAGCCACACCCTTCTGATTTCCTTCTAGGAGACCAGGAAAATTAAGGGAGGTTCTTCTAAGCGGTTTCCATCTCCCTCCATCATCTGCAGCCAATATACAAGGAGAGCTCTTCCAATCCCACCCCTCCCAGGGTAGCAAACACACCAGTCTTCCTCTTAAAGGACTTTCCACTAAGGAATTGACCATGCCATGCTTGCACCAGGAGCTGAGAAGCCCAGGTCACTGTTTAATTGGGAGATACTTAACATTTCACAGTGCTCCAAGAAAGAGGCTGGAAAGATCTAGTGGCCAATCTGGAGGGCACAGGGACAAGAAGTGGTGAGGAGAGTCAGAGGGATGTTTTTCGATGGTCAGAGGCACATTTCTGGCCTCCTACCTTGTGTGAAGAAGTAGACTCTAGTGCCATCACCTCTCACATAGAAGTTGTCAGACAGACATTGACCTAAGGGCAAGACGGACATGAACAGTTACCAGTGATCACTTAAAAACCAAAAATTGCCATCCAACAACTGGCCCTTCTCCAGCACACACTGTGCTTCGGGGAATTAATGAGCTGCCTCCAAACAGGGCAGACCAGAGAAGCAGAATCTACTAGTGATGGGGCAAGAGTTCCCAGGGGAAAGGAAATACCTTTTTTAAACCGAAGTTGGGCGAGATCATAACGACCGTAATCTCGTAACAAGATCATTCCCCCTGGTTTCAGAAGGCGACTCAGTCTGGTCACAATGCACTGCATCCTGAGAGAAAAACAAACCAGGAGCACTCAACACTCTGCAAAATCATGCTTGTTTCCTTCCAAAATGATGGAATAAAGCTCTACATGTTTCAACTTCATATAAAGAGCTACCCAAAGCCAGCAGCATCCTGAGCTCTTCCAGAGTCAGGTGCATTGATTTTATTTCGCCTCTATTTTTTGACATTCCCTGATTTTGCTTTTTTTCCTACAAGGATAACATCCTGCCACAGCAAGGATTAACTGCTCTCTCTTACTGATTACAAAAGGATCTCCACTGGTTTCTGTAAAACAAGTAGCAAGAGAACTTGAAGAGAAGTGTTGTGAAGTAAAACTAAAGGGAACGAAAAAAGACACTAGTGTAGGTTGTAACAATTATGACACTAAGACCACAGCACTTTCCTAACCTTTTTTCTGGACCTGAACCCTTCCTTCTTGCCACCTCCTCCCATGTGAGAAATTCAACTACCCTCTGAGCCTGAAAATCCAGCAGAATACTTTCCAAAGTGAGTGCTCAGTGTGGCTAGGGCTCAGAACAGCGAGCCCAGCAATGATCACCTGCAGCCACTTAAAATCACCCTGTCCTCTGCCAGAATTGGTTACAACAACAACAGCAAATACCTGCAAATTTCATTTTCTGAGGCTTTATGGAAAACTGGACCACTAACAGAACAAACTTAACTTTTTTTCTTGATAGGAGATTATTAAAGAACTCTGGTTCTAGAAGGATTATCTTCTGCAATCAGAAGGAATTATTAAAACTTACTTCTCTGGGAGAATTGCTGAGAGGACAAAGATAAGAATGACAATGTCAAGACTCTCCTCTGGCATTGGGAAAGGACTTTGGTCATTGCACAGGTCATGGACAAATGCAAAGCAGCGAGAAGTATCATATTCTGCATTGTTCTGTATTTGAGAGAGAAAAATTAAGAGCATTAGTAGCAGACCCTGATCTCAGTATTAGCTGGACTATGTGGATTATTAGTATTACATGGAGTATTTTAACTTTCACATTATCAAGAGGTGTGTTCAGAGACCTGTTTCAGCCTCACTGGACTTCTGTGTCAGGTATGCTCCTTGGTCAAGCACAGCTGTTCAGAAAGGAACAGGTGTGAAATCTGAAACAATACTTACGAACAGGAGACTTACAAAGAGCTTTGGCCTTGTTACAATCAGACAATCAGCACTGTAAAAAACTGCCAAACTGGATTCAGGGTTTATTGCAATTTTAAGGTCAGAGTTCCACTGTGACCTTAACAGTGAAATTTACCACTTAACAGTGGTAAAAAGCGGGAAATTTATACTGATAAATTGGAAACCTTTACATAAGTGAGAGTGTCAGTGCACCTCTCTGCATCACTGAAATCACTATTCATTTCACCTACAAGCAGATATTCCCTACACCCTAAAAATCAAACTTGGTTGCCTAAAGTTAGTGTCTTAAAACTCAGATTTAGACATGTTTTAGAAGTTGCATATTTTTCTACAGCTGCTGCTACAGATTGCACAAGCCTCTACAAACAGTGCTTGTGTCACATCCAGAGGAGGAAATGGATGCTGACTCTGGTGCTATGCTCCTCTCCCATCTCAGTAAGTGACTGATTGCATTTGATCTCAGTAAGTGACTGATTGCATTTGATACTTCATATATTCTCAGTTCTGCCTTGACCTGAAATTTATTAGTGGTATTTCTCCTTTGACTAAATTCCAGCCTCCTGATCCCTCCTCAGCTGCCTGTGCAGAAGCAATCAGAGCATGTTCCCAGAACTGTGGTGACAATAACACACACACACAAACCAAAACCAGCTTCAGTTCCTGTAAAAATTAGCCTGAATGTTTTCAAGGTTCAAGTTTGTTTTCAAGTTACTCAGCTAAAAGAACACTGTATTCAGAAAAGTACTGCCAACTGCAGGGGAAGAAAATCTGGCTGACTTGTTTGCTGCAGTGTGTGCTTTGCAAAATGTGACATTTCAAGAACTTTTACTTCCCTAATTTCTACAGTCTTTAATGGCTCATTTTCCAGATTTCCCAGTGCAACGGTCAGCACCAGGGCTGGCTAAAACCAGAAAGCTGCCAGCACAGCCAGAGAGTCACTGGCAGCTGGGATAGATTTGTATTAACGGGCAACCGGCCCCAAATACTTCCCACATTTTCATAAGTCACAACTGAGATTACCTGGACAAGATCCACAGCCGTTGTAGAAAAATCACAGCAATAAACAAACAGGCCTGGGTCACTGCAATAAATCAAAGAAACTCATCACTTATATCGAGGAATTAAGAAGTGTTTCAAATGCACAAAGCCCAGAAACCCTGGGCTTTAGTTTCTGTGCAAAATCTGGTGGATTCCATTGCTCCTTTATGCCCATTATTTTAATATGGAACTGACTGCTTCCTTTTCCTTCTGGATCTAAAACCAAGGGCTTCCAAGCTAAAAACACAATAACCTGAAGTTGCAGATGGCAAAGATACCATCTGCATTTGGCTTTTCTCTGAGATTATCTAAACTAGGAACATATGGAACATTTTTCCAATTATTTTTCAGAGGCTGGTATCTCATGCAGGTCATGCAGCCTACTGAGAATTACTTCACAGAATCCCAGAATGGTTTGGGTTGGGAGGCACAATAAAGATCATCCAGTCACACCCCTGCCACGGGCAGAGATACCTTCCACTAGACCAAGGTGCTCCAAACCCCAATGTCCAACCTGGCCTTGGACACTTCCAGGAACGGGGCAGCCACAGCTGCTCTGGGCAACCCATGCCAGGGCTTCCCCACCCTCACAGGGAACATTCCTGCCCAATATCCCATTTATATCTGCCCTCTGGCAGTGGGAAGCCATTTCCTGTTGTCTTGTCACGACTTACTTGTTCGTTTGTAAAATTGGGAAGACTGTATTCCCAGCCCCACAGCCAACCTGTATAAACAGAACAGATGTATATAGTGAAAATAATTCCTTCAGCACATCCATACAGATAATTTTCAGTCATCTCTCTAAAGCCATGGAATGAAGAGCAACTCATGAGTAAAGCTGAGCATGGCAGCGACATTCTTAAGTGTCCCTGCAAGATCCGAGCATGTTAAGGTCTGAGGAACAGGATTACATGCGTGGGAAACCACTAAGCAAGTTATTGTCTAATTCTTAATAATAAACTATATATTGTTACTCTTTTGAAAGCTGTTTTGCTTGAATCCCAAGCACAGCAACCAGTAGGAGACTCTGAAGCACTGGCAAAGGCCATGGATGCGTTACATTCACTTCCATACAAAATCAGAGCAACAGAAAAGTTAAGTTTGCTTTACTTTAATTACTCCTTCTGCTTGCTCCCATTTGAAGAGATGATGGCTCACACAACTGGGTTTGGGGAATTGGCCTCTGAATGTTTAAAGAATCAGTAAAATTGAAACAGACTGAGCAGAAAACACAGAGGGTTTGCAGTGACATATGTTAGTTAAAGTGCTCAGGTGAGTCAGGAAAGGCACGTTGAGAACACTGAAGTCTGAAGAAATCTTAAAAGTGTCAGATTAAATAAAAAAATCAGAAGGACAATTCATACTAACTCTCCCTGACAGGGCAGGACTTAATAGTATTAAACAAATCCAGTAATATCTACAGTGAAGAACTAGAGGTGGCAGAGCAAAAGGTCACAACCAGCTGTCAGCAGTCCAATATTTTTAACTGCCACAAACTTCTCTGGGACAAAGCCTGTGTTATCACAAGGGCCCCAAGGAACAAACCCAAGAGCATCTTTACATTCTTGGCTTCATTGCTTTGTTTCATACCTCCCAAGACAAACAGGAGTCAGCACAAACATGCAGAAGATAAAAGACAAGGTGTCCTAGGGTGACTATATGATGCTTATATCCCCAGTCGCCTGTTCTGTTTATGCTGAATATAAAGATCTGCACCTTTAAGACTGGTTCCAAGAGCAAAGGGGGAGAGAAGCAGCGTGCAGTTTTCAGGAACTGCACTTGCTCCCCCTTCCACATTCCTTCTCATGGACTGTGTTGTCTGCAGCACAGCGGGAAAGCTCTCCTTCGCTTTTTAGTTAGTTCTTTTAGCTAGCTGAGGCAGAGAAGTTCCCTGGACTATGGCTTTTCTTTTTCTTGGATATGATCAGCACTGCTCTGGACTAAAAACCCAGAAAAACACCTGTGAGCTCACACCTGTGGCCCACTGGGGCCTGTGATGCGGCATTTGCCAGTGCCGGAGGGACTGATAAGAGACTGAATAAGCAGAGCTACACCTCACAACAAGAACTTTTGGAATTTGCCATCTTTTCAGAACAGTGAGAGGTTTAATTGTTTAATATTATCAATTTTTTAGGCTTGTGAATACTTTGCTTGTTAAATAAACAGGTTTTTCCCACTTTTCTCAGAGGAAATCTTTTCCCAAGCCAGTTGGGGGAGGGGCCACTTGAATCCGTGTTCTAGAGAGACCCCTTTGAAAATTTCCTCCCAAAGTTGCCCTAAACCAAGACACAAGGGAAAGCTTTAAATAGAGTAGAAGAATCAGCTTTTTAAAAAGATGACTTTTAAATGCTTGTTTGAACATCTGATAGCAATAGTTCGACTTTTAAACTTGTAAACTTCTTATGGTCCTTGTGCTCTGTCAATTCAGAGTCTGAACTAAAAGAATCTCAGTAGATTTAGTTCAGTTTTAAACTGTCCTCTGATTTTTGCATTTTACTGACTGAAGGCAATCATCTGCTCCCGTGCTGTTTGGCACTGACACATATTTTTATGTCCCAGTCACACTGACACAAGGGAGGCTTTGATGTGTGACTTTGATTTACAGCTCTTACCTCTAATATACGGTAAGATGCAGCTGATCCTGGGTAATCCCCATCGCTCTGACTTAGCTCACTGTCTTTCTGTGCAGCCAACTCCTCTGTGTGCCCCCCAGGCGGGCTTTTTATCAGGTCTAACTGACTCTCTGTCCTGGTTTCCAAAGAGCAATGGCCATTTCCACAGCTTCCCAACCCTTCATTGTTGAATTCTTCTGTGTTACTAAATCCATGCACAGAATCTCCATTTTGGCTTGAGTTCCTGTTAGGTGCCAGCTCAGGAAATTCAGTGAACAGCCAGTGCCTGTCCTTGAAGAAGCCATTTTCGTGGATTTTATAGAAGTCATCCCAGTATTTCTTAGCATTCACCTCATATTCCTCTGTGAACACAAGCAAAAACATCACCAAGCATCAAATCAGAAGGTCTCAGGATTTAATCAGTTCAGAGAGTGAGAGATCACTGCAGGTATCTATGCACCAACCTGCTGTAACAAGTGAGATTATTGACTGAAAATCACCTTTATTTAAATTTGCAATCCCACATAAACACTCAGTCTATGTCCCCACAGTCACTTTGTTAGGACTTAAAAAGGGAAAAGAGAAAACTCTGTCTCCTGGTAGGATTTAAAGGAAGCTGGCAACAGAAGAAGTCTCTTTGAAGGAGACTGGAATGAAGAAATCTGGTTTTACTTCCATCTCTTAACACTAACTTGTTCAGTTCACTGGAACAATTAATTTGGAGCCTGGTGACATTGTTGTGTTGTCAAGCACAACTCCTAAGGAATTTTGTGAGAGCTGCCTGAAGCTGAAAGCTCCTGTTCAACACACTGCTCCTATTTTCAGGTGGAGAAACAGAAAAATTAGCCAACTCTCCAGGCCAGGCAGGAAGCTGCTAGAATTTATGCAATTCTACAGGTAACAGGACAGCATGTTTTCCATGTTTTGCTGCAGATCAGTCCAGATAACTTTGCTTTCCATAGTTCTGTGTGTGTCAGAGCATCACACATTTATGAACTAAAACGAAAAGAGGAGAATAAACAGTGACCACTGCATTGAAGTACCAGCGGAGAGCTAAGGTGGACACGCAAAAGATGAACAGAATTAATTTGAGCAGCAGCACTTTCACATCAAATGGGTCATTCCAGAAGCAAGATGAGTACTACAGGGAGCTGGAATAGCTCTTACAAAGCCATGATCAACTGAAATTTGAGTCACCTGCAAACTTATTTCCACACACTTTCAAAGATTTCATACAAAGTACAGTCTAGGGGAACTATTTCTTCCACAAGAAGCTACAAATCCAAGCGACTATGACTTCATCAATGTGATGAGTTCTCTATCCTGGGAATTAACATCTAATTATAGCATCCTATGCTTGGAATCACCTAGAGACATTAACATCCATGGCCAGAAACCCCAATTGCATTCCAGTAACAAGTAATTCCTCAACCATCTTTGCACAGCAACAAGTACATTACTGAATAAAAATGATTGGAGGGCATTATTAGCTTAACTGCTGTTTATTTGTCTTCCTGAAGAACATAAAACTGTTTCAAAGTGAGACACTAAAGTGAACCCAGAACACCTGGAAAAATATGTAGCCTCAGCCAAATATAGACAAAAATAGCTTTAACAAAGAAGCACTAATCAGTCATATGTCTATTTTTAGTAGGATCTATCTCTGCAGCACAAAGAGCTATATATAAAAAATAATCACTCTACCTCAAGGACTTTCTCCTTTTAAGAAGCCTAGTTCTTAAACTCCAAGCTGAAAGAAACTTTAATGTCTGATATTAGACACAAGCAGTAAGTTTGTGCCATGATCTCCCTGTAGGTCACAGTCAACAATCAGCAGGGCCAGGTCAGGTCACTACTGGCATGGAAGAAGTCAATGACTGCTGATGCTGGAAGAAGTGCTACTGATCCAAACCCTGGCATGCTCTGTCCTGAACTGTCTTTCTCCCATAGCAGGAATATGGAAGGCTTCTGAGGCTGAAACGCTCTTCTACCTAACAAAAAATCAAATTCCTGCACATCTCCAACAATCCCATGACGGCCTGACTGCAGTGGAATGCTTACCTGAGAAGCTGGGACAAAATTCCAGCCCAGCCCAGCCCAGCCATTTTGGATTGCCCACATTTCTGCCACAATACACTGGTGAACAAGACATTTTGCTCTTCCTTTGTTACATTAGTATGAAATTCTGTTGGATGCTTTTGAAGACCTGTTATACTCCAAACCACATGTGGGAAGCTTCATTTAAAGCTCTTTTACCTTGGTCCCTGGTGTTTTCAAAGCGCTGAATAAAGGATCAATAACAATATAAATACAAAAAATCAAGGGCCAGCTGACAAAAGATCACACGAGAAACAGATTTAAGCAAAAATATGACCATGTTAATTTTTTAGTAAGACTTCCAGACAGAAAAGTTCACATCCTACTTGTTTCAGGTCCTTTTTGAGGTATTAGCTCACAGTGCCATCGATGTGCAAGCCAGATTAGTCCAGAGACTTTCCTGATAAGGACTCCTGACTTTCTGCTCACCTTTGTAAGCACATCCCCAAAGCCAAGCCCATACCCACCCCTTCACTCTGCAAAACAAGAGCAAACAAAAGTAACTGTGCACCACACCAGAAGAGAATCAGGGACCTCCTGAATTGCAAGGGGGCTAATTATGGAGCCTCAAAAGGAAACCAAGAAACTTGGACTTCTTTCTCTTTCTTTTCCCAGCCAGAAGACATGTTTCACATACAGAGCTTCCCTCCTTCATCAGAAAAAATACTGACATCCCCAAGAAGTCCACAGAATAATACAGCCATAATGACCAACACTTTGCCTTTGTTCTCCTCCTAGGACATCCTGATTCTCAAACTACCAGACCCTTCAGGCACATTTGCCTCTGCTGCTTTCCCTATTTTCCAGCCATCCCATTGTCTCTACATGCTTCCCAGTGAATAGCAACCATCAACATTTGACTGGCCTCCATTGTTCAGTCTGGGAAATACATCATAGAACTCTGACAAACTGCTCCAACAGCAAATTGCTTCACAATTTCCTAGTTGTATATAGGTTCTCAAAGCGTGAGGGACAGCATCCCCTAATGCTAACCAGATTTTAAAATTAACTCAACACAATCGGCATCACAATAGAAAACTGCTGGATACTTCTAGGAGTCCAAGAAATTAGGCGGGTTACTCTTTGGTGTAATTAAATTTGCTATTGTGAACACAACTGGAAGCTATATGGAAGTGTCTCAATAGTTCCAGTAGTGCTCAGCATCGTCTTATGGGTGACACACTTGATTTGAACAAAAGGAGCACATCCACCCTAGAGCTCGGTAGGCTATAACAAGACCATCATCAGAGAAGCTTCTTATCACACCAAAGAACCATTTCACCATCATTTGAGGGACTAGATGATCTCTACCAGGTGTGGAGGAAATGCATTATTAACCATCTCAGAATGGGCTCCAACCATGACTTAACCACAGAACTGAGCACCTTGAGCTTGATTTAGAGGCAAGTAAGCTTTGCATTTTGGATTGATAAATATCCTTTATATCAAATAAAATGAAAACTTTAGAATCCCTTTGCTGTCATCCAAGGATAAACAATCAAGATAAAATATTTTTCTTTCTCTGATTATATTGTTCTCATGCAGTTTGTTCACTCTGTACAGACAGATACGGACCGTACTTTATCAGAACCTTTAAAGAGAAAATCAGCTTGGATCAGGGCTCACTCCACAGCAAGCCAGCAAAAAGAGACTGGCTACTACCAGTTAAGCTTTAAAGAGCAAAAATAAGCAGAGGCAACAACTCTACACTCAAAGAGGTTTGTTGACAATGAACACTAACAAGTATTTAACACGCACAATATGACAAAGAAGCTCAAGCCAATCTGACTCCTCCCAACCAGGAGGAGTCACTAGTGAAGGTGGAAGAGTCACAGAGAAGTAAATTAAGAACAGAAAGGTTCCTCATGCTCAATTTCCCATTATTAAACACGTGTTAATGCCTTCTGAGTGACTGGGAGAGGGGGAAGGGAGGAATTGATGACGTTCTGATGTGTTCCTGGCCAGACTGTTCCACTCCTGGCACAAAGCCAAGACTTGCATGAGGACACTGTCCAAAAGTACCTTGTTTATGTTGTGGCAATAGCTGTGAGCTGTTCTCTTCAACTTTACTCCTGGCACTGGCTTCCTGCTCTTCTGACCATTCCACATTATCCCTGTTGTGAAAAATAAGATGAACTAGAGCTAAGCACGGTAGGACAAAGGCAGAGGGAAAGAGAAAGGTCTGGAGAGCCCTCCAAATGGACAGGTGTGAGCTCCAGTTCCAGCCCAGCACCAGCACAACGGCCTAGTCAGCACATGCAGCTCCTAGTCCTGAAGGAACTCACAGAATTGCAAACAGAAGGCATCCTAAATCTGTCCCATTTTGGATGCTCAATCAAATTTAAAGGGAATACATCCTTGCTAAAACAATGAGGGCACTCAGCACAAAACTACATTGTCTTTCTCAAGTTAAAACAAAAAAGGCACTTGGGTTATTCGGAAGGTAACTGTTAAAATAAATCAAATTATGAGAAAAATATGCAGGAAGATTTAAAGCATTAAGAATTATTAATAACTTCAAAGCACACACAGAGCTATGCAGTCATTAAAGTGATTAACTTGGCCTTTTTTCATTAAAACAAGTAAATGAAAAGCAGAATACAAGGCCCAAGAAGCAATTCTTGTCTCAGAAGGAATTATTTTGATTTTAACTCACAAAACAAAGGCTTAAATATTAAGTCTGTGAAAAAACAGATTACTAAGAATTTCTACAGGAAAACTAAAGATAAGCTCTTGTAACATACCTTTTGTATAGAATAGTCCCAGAAGGAATGACAAGCCAACACATACAAATATTACTTAATTACAAATTAAACCCACCTGATTCTTAACAAGGTATAGCAGCCGGAGACCAAAAGTGGATCTATTTATCTCAAAAATGCAAAACACCTTCAGTTCCCAGAAAATTAAGAGAATTTGGATGTTTAACTGACTTAAAACCACTTCCAAATAAAGAGCTGTTCCATGCACACATCTGGCACACCTTTCCCTCACTGAAGGACTGGCAGGTTATGCATTTCTGACAGCAGGTAACTCACCTTTATTGACCACAGTAATAAAACAATTGCTAAAACCACAGCAATCTGAGAAATGCTACTGCTTCAGGACGGATTGACAATGGCTCAGAACTCCCTGTCGATCAGTCCTGAAGACTCAGGACATCATGGGGATCAATCCCAAACGTCCAGGAGTCCTCAGGGGATCAGTCCCCAAGGCTCAGAACCCCGCAGCGAGCAGTCGCGAAAGTTCAGGACCCCCTGGGGATCAGTTCCGAGCGCTTAGGACCCAGCAGGGATCAGTCCCGAGCGCTCAGGACTCCCGGGGACCAGCACTCCCGAGCACCGGACACATAGTGCCCTGCCCGGGGATGCCGGTCCCCGCCCGGCCTGCAGCCGCTCTCCGGCCGCCACCCTACACCCACCGCTCCCTCAGCCCGCTCTGCACCCTCATGGGGTCTCTGGCGGAGGATTCGAGAAGAGGGCGGTCACCGCGGTCAGGGCCCCGTAAGACGGAGCGGGCAGGTCGAGGCTGGCCCATTACACAGCGCTTGGCCACACACACCGCGAATTCGGAGAGGCGACGGCGAGCCCACCCCGGCCACCCCCACCCCACCGCCGGGCGCGGGGCGGCACCGCAGGGCAGCAGCACCCCGGGCGGCTCACGGGGGTCTGAAGCGGGCAGCGGCGGCAGCCCTCACGCACCAGGCGTTGTGCTGGAAAAGCCGGGCTGGGTCGGTGAGGAGCCGCCGCCCGAAAAACCGCCGCTCCTGCGCCTCGCCGGGCGCCGCCATGACGGGCCAGCCACTACCGGAAGCGGAAACGACGCCACGCAGGCCGACCCGAAGGAGGACTGAGGGCGGCGGTCACGTGCGAGGGGTGGTCAGCTGGGGCGGTGCCCCGGGAAAAGATCCCGAAAAGGCCTTTACTGGAGCTCCTCCCGCATTTCAGAGAGTCCCGGAACGGGACAGGCTGGAAGGGACCGCAAGGATTCGTCTGGTCCAGCCTTCTTGCTACAGTAGGGTCATTCCAAAGTACACGGCACAGAATCCCAGAATGGTTTGTGTGGGAAGGGACCTTAAAGACCATCCTGCTCCACGCCCTGCCATGGGCAGGGACACCTCCCACTAGCCCAGGTTGCTCCAAGCCCCGTCCAACCTCCCTCTGACGCTTTCAGGGATCCAGGGGCAGCCACAGCTGCTTTGAGCAACCCGTGCCAGGGCCTCCCCACCTTTATGGGGAGGAATTTCTTCCCAATATCCTATCTAACCCTACTTTTTCAAACTGAATCCATTCCTTCTTGTCCTCTTACAACAAGGCGCAATGGGTTCCGATTCAAAGAATTTGAATGGATTCTCCAGGACTGCCTCCAGACAGTTCTGGAGTATCTCCAGCAATGAAAGCTCAACACTTCTAGGCAATCTGTTCCAGTGCTTGGTCACTGCATAATGAAGTTCTTCCTCATGTTCAGGTAGAACTTCCTGGGTATCAGTCTATGCCTGTTGCCTCTTTTCCTATTGCTCAGCACCAACGATCAGAGTCCAGCTCCATCTTCTCAGCACCCCTTTAGATATTTATTTGTTTGGTCTTCTGGGAAAAGGGAGAGAAGATGAAGGAGGAAGGAGGGAAGTTGAGGAGGCGACCAGGATGATCAGAAGGACAGAACACCTCTTGTACAAGAAAAGGCTGAGAGAATTGGGATTATCCAGCCTGAAGATGAGAAGCTCTGGGATGACCTAATTGTGGCCCTTTACAGTAGCTAACGGAAGTCTGCAAAAAAAAAAAATGGAGAGAGACTATTTACAAGCTCCTGGGGTGACATGGCAAGGGAGAATGGCTTCATAGTGACAGGGGGCGGGTTTAGGTGGGATATTGTAAAAAATTCTTCCCTGTGAGGGTGGGGAGGCCCTGGCACAGGGAGCCCAAAGCAGCTGCGGCTGCCCCTGGATCCCTGGAAGTGTCCAAGGCCAGACTGGATGGGACTTGGAGCAGCCTGGGACAGTGAAGGTGCCCCTGCCCATGGCAGGGGTGAGACTGGATGATCTTTAAAGTCCCCTACAAACCATTCTGGGATTCTGTAATTTTGTTCACAGCGTGCAAAGGGAGGCACAGGGTGACCCACCTCTTTCCAGATTTTGTGGGCCTTCTTTCTGCAACACTTGAGGGAGTCTCCACCCATCCACACTGGCTAGTGTGGTCCCTGAGCTCCTGTGGGTGGCAACCAGGGGACAAAAGAGGGCGACATTGGCTTGTGAAACAGCCCCGCCCCACTCAGCATCAGCTGCTGCACCCACAGCTTTGGAGAGACCTGGTACCTGGGGGGTTTAAACTGCACAGGGGTGTGACATGCCTGTGGTGGCACTTCCTGCAGTGCCTTTGCAGAGCAGATGGCAGCCGTGCAGATGCTTCTGGATGTGAAATCAGATATAAAGCTTTTCTAGAAATCTCAACTTGGGGCCCCTCTGTTTTGTGTATGTTGTAATATATGGCACAAATACCCCAGTAGAGAGGGGAACTTCCCTCTCTGTCTCACAGAAGCAATTTATCTGATAATCTGAAAGAATTCTCCCGGGGCAGTCAACTCCACCCATTTCCCAAATACTTTGAGGTGGAGGATTCCTCTGGTAATTGAAGCTGCCCAAGTAATTTTTCTTATGGGCTGAAGAGGAGAGTGGTCAGGGCTGTGACTAAGCCTTGTCCTGCTTCCACAGTGTTGAAAGAGAGCTGAGATCCCAGCATCCTTGAGAAGATCTGGACAAGTTATGCTATGGGGATCCATCCCCATTTTTTGCTATGCTGGTTAAGTATCTAGGGAGTACAATTCCCTGCAGAAAAGGTAAGGTTGATTCCTTCTGTGTCCCAGCTGGTAAGAGAAGAGCTTGGCCTCTGCTCTTGTAGCCAGGAACATCTGAAACAAACTGGAAAAATGGAAAAAGTGAGAATCTGGACTTAATCCAGGGGCAGAAATCCCCATCATAGCATGATGCCTCTATGGCACCTGGAGGTACAAAAATAAGGTATTACACCCTGCTGAGACAGGGGAGGGTGATTTTACTGCTGGACGAACCATCAGTCCCTCACCACCAGAGACTTGCTTCCATGTTTATCCCATGTGGGTGGGAACCACTGCAGTATTCTAGGGGGATCAACTGCCTCATGTTAACATCACACCCTTGTCATCTGACAAGCACCAGTACAGGCATGCAGAAGGCTTTTAACTAATCCGTTGGTTTCCAAAGATTTCTAGGTTTCCTCCAAGGAAAAAGACCTTAGATACTGTCGTAGTTTGACCTGGGGAGGAAAAACTCAAAGAGGAGTTTTCTCTGTGAGTACTCCCCTGGGAGTTGATAGTGACCAATTGGAAGCTGGTTTGGTTATTGACAGCGTGAAGAACCAATTGAAGAAAGTAAATTCGCTCCGTGAACACACATTTTGAAGGAGGTAAGCCGGAACTGAGGCCTTTTGGCTTTTCCGGCAGCAGTGCAGCTAACAGGGCCCTGGCCTGGCTCCACTGCAGGCCTGTGGGCCTGGCAGGGGGGCCGGGCCGGGCCCCCTGTCTGGGGAGCTGGCATGTCCTGGCAGAGAGGGAGAGAAGGGGGGTGGCCATGGACAGTGACCAGAGAGACTCAAACTAATATAAAAATCCCAGCCGCTTCCCCCCCCCCTTCCTCAGCATGGCTGGTTTCTGAGATCCTGGCAAAGCTCCAGCACTGTGGCCTTGTTTTTTTTTCTTTTCCCTGTGCAAAAATCTTAACTCTTTTAATGTTCAGATGAGACTTGCGGACTTTTTCAATCCTCCCTGGAGTGAAAAGGAAAAAGGAGATACTCTGAAGTCAGTGAAGCAAAAGCTAAGTCTTAAGTTTTTTAGATGGAAGGAGAATGAGGAGATGCTGTGAAAATGGCTGAAAATCCTTTTGTAAGATTGTAGGGATGAACTGATGTACTGAATATTCCTATAAACCATGGAGAAGACATGGGGGGGTTGGAAATGTTCCATTTGATAGTCATTTGACCAAAAGCACCTGTGTTGAGAATCCGTTGTCCCGAGGAAAGAAGGGGAGTCTCGGTTTTCAGAGAATGAAGCATGAACAGAGAGAAAAGAGATGAAGAGAACCTTTGCTTTGGAACATTTCATTCTTAAAAGTAATACCCCATGTATTTTGACCATTGACCCACAAGTACAGCTTTGGGAAGGCTGTGGAGTTGGGAGGAGTGCCACGACTGCAGATACCAGGCGGATGCAGAATCGTGAAAATGAAACCACGAGAAGACTGTTTTCTACTTTCTTGTGGAAAAAATCCCTATAGCCTAACAAAAGGAAGCTTCTCACTCCAAAGTGAACGGAAGAAGGGACTGTTTGAGTTGGGAATTAATTGAAGCAGTTTCTTGTATGTTTGTTCTGTTGTTATGAAGGTTGAGAAAGGGAAGGAAAGAGTGGTCTGACAATCTTATTCTGGATTTTTTTTTCCCCTTTGTGTAGTTAATAAATTTCTTGTTATACCCTCTGAAGTTTTAGGCCTGCCTTGCTTCTACTCCTGGTTCTATCTCACAACAGAAAATGAGTATATCTTAATTAGCAAATATAAACCATGACAATACCTAACCTTACCTTCCTCTGTCCTAAGGCTTCCAGCTTGCTTTACTTGTCAGGGGAACCCTGCTGGCTGTGGAGCCCAGGATGGAGTTGAGGTCCTGGGTGTCACCTTTGTGCCCTAGGGAAGCACCCAGGCAATGTTTGAGTGGAGCAGGGAGTGTTGCCAGCAGCTGGGACAAGCTCTCCAGGGAGATTTCAGGCTTTGTGAGTGATGGCAACAGGGGAGCTGGAGAGACTCCATCCATAGAATCCAGACTTGACATGTCCCATGGCTCTGGGGTCAAGTGAGTCTCCTCTGTGGCTAGGTCAAAGCCCGGATTATCCACAATGGTTGTGCCCTCTGTAACAAGAAAGTGTTGGAAAGCTCCCCTGCCTGCTGGCAGTCAGCACAGAGAGACTTGCCAAAATGAGGTAATTAATAATAATAATAATAATAACAATAATAATAATAGTAGTGACTCCTTTGCCTTTCACCCACTCCTTCCATCTCAGGATCTGAAGAAATGTAGCCACAATAATGCAATGAAATTCTCTCTCTCCCAGCAGGGTTGGATGCTGAGGCCAAGAAGGATTAAATTACCATTCTATGGCTGCTCATCACCCATCACCTCTTTCAATGCTCCACCAAGCGTACAGACACAGTCCTTTCTCCTGTGCCCTGCTGAGGGGTGGCACTGCTGAGACACACTGAGTTCACACTGTGCCCTCTGGCATGTAATGCAAAGCAAAAATTCAACCCAAGATTAAGGGGACTGCAGAAATAGAATTTAAGCTGTGCTGAGTGCATGGCGTGTCCCACGCCAGAGTGACCCAAAGAGAGTTGTAGAGACCCAGTAGCCTCCCTGTGCTCCTGTTGCTGGGCTGCTGAAGCAGAAGCCAGGTAGGAGCAGAGAGCAAGGAGGGGAATACCAGTCCCCTCCTGTGGTGTGTCCTGGGCTTCCTGCAGCTCCTCGCTGGCTAGGGGCATAGCTGGAATCTACACTGTGGATGTTACCATGTCCCCAGGGCTATGAGGGAAGGTGGAGATAGTTAGTGGGGAGATATCATAGAGTCATGGAATGGTTGGGGTTGGAAGGGATCTTAAAGACCATCCCATTCCACTCCTGCCATGGGCAGGGACATATTTCACTAGATCAGGTTGTTCCAAGCCCTGCCCAACCTGGCCTTGAACCCTTCCAGGGATGGGGCAGCCACAGCTTCTCTGGGCACCCTGTGCCAGGGCCTCCCCACCTTCACAGGGAAAAATTTCTTCCCAAAATCCCATCTAACCCTGCCGTCTGACAGTGGGAAGCCATTCCCCCTTGTTCTGTGACTCCAGGCCTTTCTCCACCTTTGCTGTCAGCTCCTTCAGGTACTGCAAGGCCACAATTAGGTCACTGAGAAGCTTTGTTTCTCCAGGCTGAACAATCCCAATTCTATCAGCAAGTTTGTTTGAGGAAGGAAAGCCCAAAATACAACAACCTAAATTATTCTGTGATTTTGTGCCAAGAGAAATGCAGCATTTTGGCTTTTTAATTCCAGCTCTTTCTTTTCTTCTTCTCCAAATCTTAAGTTTTCTGCCCAGCAGATACTCCTGATCCTGAACTATCCCAAAGTGCCAATGTACTCATCATCCACAGTCATGTCCTTCAGTACCTCCTGGAGATTCTGTTCTGGAAAGTGGATTTCCATTGAGAGTTTTGGCACTTCACTGACTTGCTTCCCTAGAATGAGTGGGAAGATGTTTTTCATTTCAGAAAATTCCCTAGAGACCTAGAAAACCCCATTCTGGGTTGTGAATCAGACAAAATGCACCTTTTGTCATCTTCTGGCTGCATTGGAAGCGCTTTGCTTATTTTTGGGGTGTATTAACAGAAAACAGTTTGCAAAAGGAGTTGATGGGGTCCAAGGAAAGAGAGCACTTCAGTGCTTCCAGGAATTAAAGTAGCAGTAAAAAGAATCCTGGCTTTAAGTGTTGCTGTAGGAGCTGTGTCAGTGGGATGGGTTTCAGGGTGTCCCCACTCCCTGGAAACTTCCGTGGGGCGAATGTCCCTGTCCAATGTGGGAGATGATCACTCAGCGGCCCAGGAGGTGGAAAACTTGGGCCGAGCACGTACAGACACCACCATCTAGTGGTGCCGGGTTCCAATAGCCTCCATGCAGCCCGGCAGGGGCACGTTCCGCAGGGCTACAGCTCCTACCGCTCCCAAATAGCTTCTCCCGGGGAGCTGCCAGAAAGCACGAAGTGCACGCCCTGCCCCACGAGGGCCCTCCGGCTCCTCCCTCTCCTCTGCTCCGGCCGGCACAGCGACACTGCCTTGATTTTGGGGGAAAAAGCCACTCCAGATTCCCAACAGCTGCTCCTTGCGGTCATGGACTTGATCCTGCAAATAGCCATGCCCCCTGGCATCAAGGGGCAGTGACTGGGGATAAACTGGGGTCTTGCTTCATCCCACAGCTCCATGGGAAATGAAAGTCTCCTGCCTGAACGGCGTATGTGGAATCGTTGGGGTTTCTCCAGTGGAAGCAGCCCCAGGCAGCGGGGGGGGGGGGGGGGGGGGGGGGGGGGCGCGGGGGGGNGGGGGCGGGGCGCTCATCCTGCTTCTTCATGTTGCATCCAAATGCTTCCTTTGCCTTTGCCTTTGCCTTTGCCTTTGCCTTTGCCTTTGCCTTTGCCTTTTCCTTTGCCTCAGCCCACTGGCAGACAAAATGCTCCTCCTGGGGCCAAACCAAGCTAGGCCGACCTCAACTCAAGCCCAGATCCCATCTGGGTGCTGGAATCACCCAGTGAGCCCCTGCATGGCACAGCTGGGGACACTGAACACTGCCCAAGGTGCCTGTATGCAGTGTGGGTTGGGAGCACTTGGTACCCCGGGGTGTGCTTGGGGTGTCAGAGACCCAAGCAAACAGGATGTGGCATGCTGGGGTTCACTCCACTTGCAAGGGAGTGAGGTGCTGCCAGTACCATAGTCTGCAGTGGGCTTTGGCCCACCCTATGCCCCCCCAACTTGTTATTGACCCTGAGGAGGGAACCAGTAACAGAGCAGGGAACCAGTAACAGAGCAGAGACCTGTGGGGGGCCCACAGCCCTGCTTGCCCTGGCTCTGCCATCCCTCAACCCATCTCATCTCAAACCAGCTCCCCTAGTTGTGCTGGGGTGTCAGGGGCTGCCCTCAGGGCAGAAACCTGGGCACAGGCTGGGGACGACACTGTTAGTAGTCTGAGTGTGGTAGTGGTGTTTTGGGTTTTTTTTTTGTTTTGTTGTTGTTGTTGTTTTGTTTTGTTACTGTTTTTATTTTTGTGATGTGAATCACTGACACTCTGGTGCTTCCCATCTATCCTGGGCCCTCCTCCAGGGCTCAGCCCCAGAACCCAGCAGCAACCCCTGCCCCTGCTCCCACACTGCTGGGACAGGCCAGCCAGGGAACAGGGACATAGGGCCACCACCAGCTCAGCCAACATTCTGCTGGGCCGTTGGGGCCAACTCCACACTGGGAACAAGGTCACTGTTGGTTTTTGGGGCAATTGAGGAGAATTGAGCCATTGTGCTCTGGCAGGGTAGGGACCAGGCAGCAGCACTGTTACAGTCCAGCACTGCTCCTGGGAGAGCTCTTTGTTTTCCTCCACGGGTGACACACAGCCCCAGGCAGCAGGACACAGCCTGAGCCCTGCTTGCTCTTCTGGAACCCTGAGCCACACAGAAGTCCAGGGGTGGTGCAGTTACACAGTCCAGAAAACACAGAAAGTGGAGAGAGGTGGCCAGGCTCAAGGGATATCAGGTGTCATGACCCTCCTGAAGCAGCTGCTTGCACATCCATGTGTGCTGTGGCATGGGAACAGTGGAGATGGACAGAAGGAACTCAGCACCATCCCAGGGGCTGAGCCAGGCTGCAGCTAGTACCAGCACAGCTGATGCTACATGGAGCTGGGAGGTGGTACAGACTGAATGCACTGAGGGAGTGAGGGAGGGCACTGTTATGTGGGGCACAGCTTTTTACCACCCTGGGTCACAGCAGCACCAGTGACATATGGCTTCAAGAAGAAAGAAGCTGCTGGGCTGGTCAAGCAGCGTCCTGAACCCCCAAAGCCAGCAATGACTCCTGCCTGCTGGCAGCTGCCCTGTCCCAAAGGAGAAGGTCCCTGTGCCCAGAGGGACTGAGGCCAGTGCAGCAGGGGACTCCAGGTGGGCAGAGCTTCACCAGCACAGGCTGTGGAGGAGAGCACAGCTCAGCATGTGGTTCAAGCAGCTGCTCCTGAAATGCCTTTGGCCCGATGAGCACCGGAGAGTTCACAGACTGACAGAGATCATCCCATTCCTCTGTGTTCAGTGTACGGAGGGGCTGCTGGCTCTGCGAGCAACCCGCTGAGGTAAAGACCGAGGTTTGCCACGGAAAGCACATCCCTGCAGTTACAGTGGGGTGACAGACAAGAGGGGTTGGAGGCAGTCGGGGACTTGTTAAATTACATGCAGTCATTCACACAGGCAGACACAAACAAGCTCTTCTGTAAACTGGGTTCCAGGAGATCCCACGGATCCTCAGCTGATCCCTTGGCCAGTGCTGGATGTGGCATCCTTACATGTTCCCACGGTATGTGATGTTGGTGAAGGTAGATGTGGCCTCTTTATATAAAGGGTTATGGGTCTGGAGGAAGAAGGAGGGTGAAAAAGAGCATCATCACTTTGTGCTTGGCATCAGCATTTGTTCTCATCTAACATCTGGGGTAGCTGAGGCACCATCTCAGCATGGAGTGGTGGATCCCTGTCTCCACCCAAGGCTTTGGATGTGCGATTTAATGGCTCTCCATAAGGTTTGAGGGGGAAAATAAGGAAAAGTTGCTGTGGAGGAGAGGAAAAGCAGCAGGAGCTCAGGAGGAGAGAGACTTCTTGAAAGAGCTTCCCATCCCATCCCATCCCATCCCACACCATTTCTACACTGTGGGAAGTTAGGAGATGGAGGAGAGGTGGGGGAGAGGTACCAGTGCTGTTTCAGCCCTCTCCCTTGTGCTCTGGGTTCCTCAGTGCTTTCCAGCACCCCATGGCAGGAAGGACCTTCTGCCTCACTCATGGGATGGAAACACTGATATGAGCGGTGAGTAAGGGGGTCATGCTGCTGACAAGTGCTTTGGATATGCTGGAGGTGGGAAAATCCTCTAGGACATTTTCTATCACCTGTGCACAGCCCCTGGGACCACAGTGGGCTCAGGGAAGGGGTGTTGTGGCTGGCAGTGTCACCTTGAGTCCTGCCTGGGACACTGCCCCAGGCTCTAGAGAGGAATGGGACAAACTGGTCCTTAAGGACTGTGTCATGGGACTACAGACAGCAGCTGGGCTCTCATGCTGGGCTCACTGGGATCTGGATCCCTCAAGCCAGGGGCTGTGGGGTTTTGGGGCTCCTGCCTGTCATACCCAATCCACTGCTCCTCACCGTGTCCCACTTGGCCCTGGCCTTCTCCTCCTCGAAACGGGCAAACTCACGACGGTCGTGGATGGTGATGAGGAGCTTCCAGATGAGCAGGGCAGCGAGGCCGATGAGCAGGATGGCACCTGTCACTGAGAGCAGGACCACCAGGACATCTGGCCCCTTTGGACAGTCTGAAACAGAGAGGAGGGCAGGGCTAGGGGGGAGGCTCAGCATCCCCAGGGCAACTTAAAGCAGCTCTAGGGCTACTTGGCCATGGGTACATGGAGCTCCTTTGGTATCAAGAGGGCATCTTCCTCCTCTGCCAGCAAGCAGGAGCCACCACCATGAGCATACCAGGCTCTGGAAGGAGGATCTCGTCCATGGGGCACCTATGCCAAAATACTTGAGCGCCTGTGTGTAGAGTGGGGATCTGAACCCAAGCCTGGAGCCAGATCAGGGGCATCACCCACAGTGGGGGATGACACTGGAGACCAAATCCTTGTGCTTGTAGAAGTTTGCTCCAAACAACCAGGCCACTGACACCCCACCCTGGCCTCTGGCTGTGTGTCAATACTGAGTTGGTGAATGGGGGCAGTGAGATCCAGTGTAAGCCTCCGCAGCTCCTGCTCCCCTGCACACTGCCCAAGACAATGTGGCCACCCCAGCTCCTGCCTGCCTCTCCTCTCCTGTCTGGCTGTGGGGCTCGGGAGTATGGGCTGTACCCTGCCCATGGCACACAGCTACAGTGAGAGCTGGTGGCTCTCACGGCCCTACTTCTGAAGGATCTGCAGCCACACAGCCTCAGGCTCAGCTGAGGTCAGTGGAGACCCCAGGGCTGCTGATGGGAACCTCCTCTTATCTGCTTCCCAAGAAAAATCAACCCCATAAAGTCAGACACAGGATCAGGGCAGTGGGAAGGTTGAATCCCCATTTTTGGCCTCAGTGAGGGGATGAAATAACTTAGGAAACATGATACCTGAGAAGCAGGAAATCATGGCCCCAGGGGCACTGAGCAGGGAACAAAGAAGTTCTGTAATCCCTCTCAGCCCCCAACCATGGTGCCCCATGAGCCTGGCTGGAGTGGGAGGTACAAAGGGCACTCAACATCCCTCTGTTCCGAACAGAAACCCAGCACAGCACATTCTGCAGCCCCCAGCCTGTGCGTGGCAGTTGGGTCTTACCAGGCTCCTCGATGACGTAGAGGATGGACTTGCCACTGGAGTCCTCATAATACTGGAACCTCACCACACAGTCATTCTCGTCCTTATAGGTGCAGTTCATGGCATCCTTGCCCCTGTCACCTGCCAGAGGGAGAGGCTCAGAGCCCCCATGCCGAGGGGTGCACACACAGCGAGAAAGCGTGTGGCATACACAGCCCCCTGGACTTCCATGTATTAGGGCAGGGGTTAGGTCTCCTCTTACTCAGTTCCTGCACTGTCTCAATCTCGTCACGGCACATGCGGCTGCAGGACTGCTGCTCCACTAGCTTTCCCCGCTCAAACTTCTTGCACTCCACGCAATCCCTGTGGAAGAGGAGGGGGGTACCATGAACTTCTCCATGCTCTCCTCGGGGAACTGTCACATCTTTCAGTCTCAGGTTGTGGAAATCACAGCAATCCCAACCCTACCAAGCTGCAGACAGTGAGAGCTTCTGCCACCAGTGCTGCCAGCTCCGCCATGGGATATGACCCTTCTCAGCTCTCTGCCAGCTCCCCAGTGGAATATGACCTATCCCAGCTCTCTGCCAGCCCACAGTGTGGTATGACCTGTCCCATCCCTCTGCTCTCTCTCACTTTTTGATGGTGCAGGCATCTGGGCAGGTGGGGCACTTCTCGCAGGTGTCTCCGTAGGAGCTGGGCTGGGTGCACTCGCAGCGGCCGCACACACATGAGCCGTGGCCGCTGCACACCAGCCCATTGCTGGACATGCAGGTGTCGGTGCGTGTGGTGCAGTTGCAGTAGTCGCCTGTCCAGTCTGAGTTGCACAGACAGTCCCCACAGCTGCACTGCCCGTGGCCTGGGGACAACCAAAAGGCATCAGAATTCTAAGTGTCTCCACAGAGCCTGTTCAATTCCCTACATGGATGCATACGACCCAGAGTGGCAGCTCATCCTCTGTGGGCATGGCAAGGCAGACCAGCCACCTAGGACAACTCCTTTGCACTGTTCTTGGGGTGGGACACAGACCAGCTCACATCAAACCCATACCTTCACCATGTCCCCAACACTCCTCTTATCCCACCCAAGCAAGAACAAGCTCCCACATTTCAGGCTGAGCTGCCTCAACTCCAGCAGCAGCAGCATCTGGAGGTGCTCCATCAGACCTGTCTCTGAGCAAGTCAAGTTCTGACTGAATTTAAGATTGAGTCAGGACATCTGGTCAAAGCCCCCATGTCTCACTCTTTCTCAGGTCTGGACCAGACAGAGAAAGCTGACTGCTGGGAAAAGCCCAGCATATGGTCACCGAGACTGGTTTAATGAGACAGACAGAAAGGCATGCTCAAATCCTGCCAAACCCTGGAGCTATTTGGATTGCAGTTTGATTCCAGCTCAAAGATGAGACACAGTAAGTGGTAGAAATACTGTGGAGCTGCACGTGCTGACCTGTCCTAAGCCCTGAGCACAGTGGGACATGCTGGGAATGCTGCTCCAGGTGGGGGGATCATCTGGGCATCATCCTGGCCATGCCCTTGGAGGCACCGGCATGTGAAATAAATGTGTAACCTCATTAATGAGGAACTAGGGCTGAGTCACAGGAAAATAGTGCCACGCTGGGTGACAAGTCATGGAAACAGACTGGTAGGCTGGGGAGAAATGGATCAACAGGGTCAGAGAGTTCAGGTTAATTAACAGCCCTCCCTGGCCAGAGGCAGCTCTTCATCATCGCCCTTCACCCATCCTGGGGACCTGCAGCCCTTGTTCAAACAGGAACAGGCTCCTTGAGGACACTGATTAGTCAGGGTGGGGGAAACCCAGCGTTTCCACCTCCATTATCAGCAGGCTGTTGAAAGATCAATCTGAGCAGCACAGAGGCAGTGTGAACCATGAAGCTGGCCTGAGGGGCAGGTGGGGTCCCAAAAACTCAATCTAGGGATATCAAGGAACAAGAATCGAGTGCCATCTGGTCCCAGGTTTCACCTCACCTGGGCTGGGCTCCAGTGGAGTGGAATCAGCTTTGGCCACGGATGTTTTCCTGGTGATTTTGGGGATTTCAGCAAGAAAGTGGTGGCTTTTTTTGGCACTCTGTTAGCAGCCACCTATCCTGGGCTTACAGAGGGAAGCTGGGATTATGAATGGGGGTGGTTACCCCTCTCCCCTTCCCCCCTTGAATCAGTTTTGCAGTGCTCTGCTCCTGGAGAGGATGTGCCACAGTTTCATGCCCCATTCCTAGGCACTGTCACCTCTCTCACATCTCTTAAATACAGGAGATGGGCAGAGGACTGCGATTCACTCAGACCTTCAGTGTTTACTGGAGATGTGGGTGGAAGGAACATTAAATGAAGGTTCCTGGTGGGTAAGAGGCCCTGGCATATCAGGACATTTGGAACTGCTGTTGGGATGGGGTTTCTGGAGGAAGGCTTCTTCCCTGGAAGGAGACCCAGAGAACCCAAGGACCTGGTCCTCTCTTCTCAGTAATGAGAGCAGTGGTACTGGAGAGGAGGAGTCTGGGAGCATGTGGAAGAGATAATTATTCAGGAGAGGAGATGCTGTAAGGCTAGCAAGGAGAGAGGATTTACTTCCCCAACAGTTTTGGCAATAGGAAGTCTTCCAGAACCAGGTGGAGGATAAAACTCAGCTCTCCCCCTCTCCCCACCCCTCCCCCTCTACCCTGGGGTTTCCTCCTGCAGAGCAGTACTTCTGATGTGTTTGAGCTGTGGCTCAAACAAGGTCCCTGCCCTGTGCACCCCAGAGCTGCATTGCTTGGTCCCCACCAGCCCTACCAGGCCTTCTTTTTAATCTTCTAGCCCATCTCCACTCCCAGCTCTCAGGCACAGGAGGTGGTATCAGTGGCCAAAAAGGGACTAATTCCCCGGGCGTCGCTTCAGACCAGGGCTGGTCCAGGGAGATCCACAGCTCAACAAGCCAGACGTGGGGACAACTCACGGGACAAGCCCCAAATTCACTGGTGTCCCTCTTGCCCATGATCTCAGGCAGCCTAAATAGCCCCAAGCTGCCTCCCTGCCAAGCCCAGAACTCACCTGAGCACATCTGGCCCTTGAAGCGAACACAGGAAAAGTCGTCGCACTCGCAGTACTTGCCCGTCACCTTCCCGAAGTCGCTGCTGTGGCACACGCACTGCCCGCAGATGCACTCGCCACGCTGGCTGCACAGGGGCTGGCCTGGCTGGGGGCTGCAGTTGTCCTGCTGTGAGGGGTTGTACTCCTCCTCCGAACACTCGCAGTGTGAGCCCAGGCGCCCGGGGTTGCAGCGGCACACGCCGCACTCCAGCGTGCCATTGCCATGGCTGCAGGACAGGCTGTTGGCCTCGGCATGGCTCTCACAGGAGCACTCGCAGTTGAAGTTCACCACCACTGTCAGGCTGTCCTTGAAGCCCACAGGTTTGATGGTGAAGGATTTCTGCTGCTCCTGGGGGCAGCCTCGAACTTTGGCCTCGATGCTGAAGCTCACCTGGAGGGCAAAGGTGTGTGTCTGGATGTCAGTACCTGTTCCAGTCCATGCCCCAGCTTAAGGAGCTCAGAAATGGGACCCACCAGGTCTCTTTGGGCTCATCAAAGCTTATCAAAGCTATCCCAGCACAATGTGGGCCAGAGAATGTGCCTGCCACAGTAACCAGGCAAATTTTAGATTCGATATTAGGAAAAATTTCTTCACTGAGAGGTTTGTCAGGCACCGGCACAGACTGCCCAGGAAAGAAGTAGTATCACTGTCCCTGGAAGTGTTCAAAAAACCTGTAGATATGGTGCTTAGGGCTTAGTGGTGGGCCTGTCAGAGATCAGTTGGTGGTTGGACTTTATGGTCTTAGAGGGCTTTTTCAACCCAAATGATTCCAGGTTACCATGCCCTGTGGGCAGCAGCCCAAGCTGAGCTAGGGAGATCACAGGAGTTTGCATCCAGCAGATTCAAAAAAGCATTTTCCTCCTTGCACCCACCCTGCTGGAACTCTCTTTCTCTAGTTCTAAGATTCCAGGGTCCGTGTCACCTGGGAGGTTGTGAGACAAGCAGATGGTGTTGGTGCAGAGCAACAGATGACCTGGCAGTGCTGCTGCGTAGAGGGGAGAAAAACCAAGCCCATGAGCAGGATCCTCACCGTGTCCCCGATCTTGAGCCCCATGCAAGACTTGAGCCCAGGGATGACTTCATCGTTGAGGCAGGTGGCATTGAAGGCCAGGGACAGCTCTTCAGGGAGGTCACGCACCTCCAGCTCCACTTTGGAGCGGATTTTCTAGGGGAGGAGAGAGGACTGATGAAGACACAGTGCAGGCTGGGCAGGGCTCAGCCGTGGGAGGGTCCTCCCCTGCCCCCAACACCACAGTGATGCTCCCATGCACACGAGAAAGGAGCCAAGTGCCCCAAGTCTTTCTCAACACTCAGCTGTGTCATTCTCTACAGGGAAATGTCTTCAAGACAGGAAAGGACAGCAGTGAACACAGTGATCTCCCACCCCTGGGGTGCCTGCATACATGGGGGGAAGCAGATGCCACAGCTGGTCCAAGGAGGATGCCTGGGGCTAGGGGAGCCGACAAATCTGTGTGGGTTGTTGGCAGTGGGAAGCATGGCTGTTTTCTTAGGGAGAGTGCTGTGGTGGAGTCATCATACTGCACACTCACCCCATAGGAGTCCACTATGAGCTGCAGGACGTTGCTGGAATCTCTGGACAAGGTGCCCACTGTTGTGCCTGGGATCAGCTCACTGTAGTTCTGAAGGAATATTGTAAACAGGGTCTGTTTGTGAAGGGTAGATATGCCATGGCTGGGCCAAACCCCATCCAGGCACATGGGAGCTTTGATAGGACAGGAGACCACCAAGCCATGTCCAGCCACCCATGGCCCACCAGCCCCCCAGGAAGGTGGTTTTGCAAAGCAGCTGGTACCTGGTAGAGGCCAACAACTGTATCTGTCACAGCAAAGATCAAGTTGATGTTCTTCTGTGAGAGTTTCTCAGTCATCAGGCCCAGAGAGGGATAGTCCTGGGGAAGAGGAGAGGTATAGCCCAGGAATATGCACACCCCCCAGCTTGGTCCCTATTGTGCTCTCCAACCATGGCTGAAACACCTTTCCCATCCCATGGGGACCCAACAGGAGCTCTGGGCTCCACAACCCAATGCCTGGGTCAGGCTTTACCAGTGTGGTGGTGGCAGAGTAGAAATTATCCTTGCCGATGTGGCACTGGGCATCATTGGGCTGCACGATGCCAGCCAGCCGCCCGTCCAGTGCAATGTGGGTCTTCGCATCAGTGGTGAAGACGAGCAGGTGGGAAGCATCATTCCTCCAGCCAATTTTTTCCTGCAGTGAAAGGCAGCTCCCAGTCATGTGTCAGCACATGCTGAGGGCAGTCCCATGTGCGAGCACCCCACTGCTGCCTGCCACGTGCCAGGGGGTCATGGCTTGGCCTTAGAGACCAACCTTAGCACAGGGAACCAAGGCAATTGCTGTCCCAGGGAAGTGCTGTGGGAGTGTGGGATTTGGAAGGTGGGCATGGGCTACTTGTAGGTGAAAGATGAGTTTTAATTGGTTAGAGTGTTAATCAAGGTGGCTAATGACTCAAGGATGCAACACCTCCAGCAAAAGCAAGGTGAAGGCACAGGAGGTGCTGTCGTTCTGGACTGGTCACTGCAGGGCTGACATGGGATTCCCGAGCATCTGCTCCGGTCCTCTCCCCTATCATGATGCCATGAGAGTCCTGCTCTTCCCTTGGCTATTGGACTAGAAACGTCTCACTTGAATGTTCACCCTCTCCAGAAATCAGTCACACAACAACTCAACAAGACTTATGACCATGTCCTGGAGGGATTGGCTGGTCCAAGTCAACCCACCTGGCCTAGCCTGGTGACCCTGTCCTGACCCCAGCCAGGCCTTCCTGCTCCTTACATCGCACACGGTGGCCTGGATGATGGCATCGAAGCCGCCCTCAGGTGCGTCGCGGTTCCGGGAGACGCTCTGCTTCCGCACCTCTTCGTTGAAGCGAGTCACCTCATCCGTGAGCGACAGGACATGTTTGTACCCAAACATGGGCAGGCAGGTTTCCCCGATCCTGCAGGAGGACAGCACTCAGGGCACAGGGTGCACTGGGCTCTTCCAGCTCCCATCCCTGGCCTACAGCCATCCCACATGCCATGGTCCTGCCCAGGATGTTCTGGAGGGACCCAAATCCCCAAGAGCCTGAGGCTGGTGAAGGACCTTGCAAATAAAATTAATGTTCTAGGGATGCTGGGCTCAGGTCAGCTCCCAGCCTCAGTCCTGTTGGGATTTTTAGGAGTCATTTTCTTCCAGCCTCAATGTTACTTTTGAAAAAATGATTCAGTTTTTTTTCCCTTAAGAGCTTTTCAGTGATAATGATATTTCTAGTTTAGATCTGCTCCTCCTCCCTGTGCCAGCAGAACACAGACTGCACCAGGTTTAAACTCTGTCCAGAATCAGGCACTCACTTTCTCCACTCCCCTCCTTTCCTCCCAGGCTCAACTTCACTCCTGAATTCTCTGCCTACCCCCATCCTAGTAGCACAGGGGAACAGGGAATGGGGGATGAATTCAGTTCCTAACACCTCAGCCATTCCTACCTCCTCACACTCTTTCCCTGCTCCAGTCTGTTGTCCTTCCCATGGGAGACAACCTTTCAAGAACCTCTCAAACACAGGTCCTTTTTATCAGCTGCAGTTCTTCACCAACTGATGTGGATTTTCAGCCACATTGTGATGGTGTCCCATCAACTTCTGGCCCTTACAGACTCCCCCAACCTGGACTTACTCATAGCAAGGGTTCTTGACAGCTTCTGGAGGAGATATGTACATGTAGGGGGAAATGGGTTTGTCCACAAAGGCCCCGAAGCCGATGCGTAGGTTGCTGGTGAGCTTACGCATCTCACTGGCCAGTTTTGTGCCCAGGTTCTGGATGTTCCTCAGATCATCCTTCATTGAGTTGGACAGGTCCATCAGGTAGTAGATGTCCACGGGGTAATCTTCCACTTGACGCACTTGGACATGAAAGACCTGCGAGTCATCTGCAAAGTGACAGGGCAGTGGAGTGAGAGCTCGTCTCCTGGAAGAGGGAGGGGGGCTCAGCACAGGATTGGGGGAAGGGGTCAGCTGGAACCAAAGGGGATGGTTAAAGCTTCTAGGAGGAGAACATCACCCTTACATGGAGGGGCAAAGCCCTTAGTTAGGTGCTTGCACAGGAGATGCGCTGTGCACCCCTTGGAAGTGTCCGAGGCCAGGCTGGATTCAACTTGGAGCAACCTGGTCTAGTGGAAAGTGTCCCTCCCCATGGCCGGGAGTGGAACAGCATCATCTTCAAGGTCCCTTCCAACCCCAAAACCACTCTGGAATTCTATGGCACATGGGGGTTATGGCTCCTGTTCTCCTAACCTCTCCGTGCCAGGACTTGAGCCAATCTTCCTGTCCAGGGCTGACCTCCCAGGATATCCTATAGGAACAGCTGGAGGGAGTGAGGGAAATCCCAATGTGTGGGCAGCAGGTCTTAAAGGGATCACAAGGCAGGCAGCAGGGCTGCTTCGGACTTCTCTGAGCTTCCAAGGACTCTGACCATTTTCTGTGCCCTCCCCCATCCCCATTCCTTTCCTCTCCTTTTGGCTCTCCCAGCCGCTTCTGAGAAAATTTTGGTGAAACGTTTTCCATTGAAACAAAAACCTCCCTAGAAAGAACCTTCTGGGAAACCCAGTTTTGATGACCTTTGCACTTAAAAAAAAAAAAAAAGCTGAAAACACTGAGGGTTGACCGTTTCTTTCTGCCTTTTAAAGAGACACAGGTCCTTTCTTTTACGTTTCTTTGAAACGTAAGCCAGGGCAGAGCTGCAGCCTTGTTGGAACACCTCAAATGTTGAGAAAAAAAGGCCTTAACTGAGCTTAAATTATTATTGTTTTCACATTTCCGTCTAAATCTGCACGCCACATTCTTTCAGGATGAAGAAAGTTTCAAAATTTATGACAGCCCAGAAAGCTCCCTCCCCTCTCCAGCTGTACTGGCACCTCACTATGAAGCGAGGGGTCTCATTTTTGTGCTAAGAGAGCAGCTGTTTGTCCTCATTGAACTGAAACCATGAGGATTCTGAGCTTGTGGGACATGAGCTGTGACCTGTCCTGCTTGTATCCTTTGTGATTTGGTCTTGGTTCATGAGTCAAGGCAGATGACTTACACCAAACCTTCTTGGTTCGGCAGAGATGGTATCGAGCTGGGGGTCTCTCCTCTTTATTCCAAGGAACACGGATTTACAGCACTCAGAGCAGCACACTCACCTGCCTCCTGAAAACCACCACACTTAAAGAGAACAAGGGCCACTTAGTAGCTCCATGTCCCCATTGTGTGGAGCTTCCTCTGCCTGCTGTCCTTTCAATGGGGCAGGACTCCTCCTGGTCATACCCAGGGATTTGCACAGAGGCCAGGTGCCTGATAGTTTTGCCTTCTGCCTGGCATCCTTGAAGCTCCTGGATGCTGGCAAAGGACCAGAGCAGTTAATTGGCTCCAGCCTGCCTGGCTGAGCAGAGTCTGGGAAATTACCAGGATCTGGTGGCAGCGCAACCCTGCCAGCTGCTCCGCGGCTCGTTAGATATGAGCTGACTTCCACCCTGGCATTCTGAGCACAGCAGCAGTGCCTCAGGTCTGAATGGCTTTATAAAATACCCCATACGTTGCTGAAGTTGCATCCTATCCTGCCCTCAAACACCTCAGGATTGAGACAAGAGAATGAACACAGCGATCAGACAGCACATGTTCTGGAGGATTCTGTGCTGCTGCCAGCCTGGCCTTGACCCTGAAGGACATGAGACTACCTTGGCCAGTGAGGCAGAGTGATGGCTCACTCAGTGCCTGAGCCCTCTGGGTTATTCCCACTGCATCCCCCCCTTCCTACAGCAGTCTGGAGGCTTGTACCTGGCCGCAGGTTCAGCTGTATTCTCTGGGGGCTCATCTGGGTGGTGGTGGACCCCCCTGAGCCCTTGTTGCTGAGGGGCCGGTCCTCCAGGATGGTGACGCTGCTTCTGGGGGACTCAATGTGGTCCTGCCTGCAGCCGTTGTGCAGGAGGTTGGCACGTAGGTCACAGCGAGGGGTTGACTGCGCCCAGACCTGTGGGGGACGGACACAGTCAGGAGCCTCCCAGGACTCTGCTGGGAGAAGGAGAAAGGCCCTCACCTTTTCCCTGGAGAGCCCCTGATCTATCACACCTAACTCCAGACCAGGATCAAAGGCTTCTTGGGCCACACGGTCTTTGCCTGAGGAAGGCAGCAGACAGAGGGGATTTGGAATCAGCAAGTCCTGCTGGGGTTCAGACCAGGAGCCCATCACCCTTGCCAAGGAATGATGGATAACACATCCCTGCTAAGCTGACTCCGGGCAGCTGGAGCCTTAGGTTTGGGTTTTGGCGGAGCTAAAAGGAAATCCTGTCTCTCCGGGATGGCTGGAGGAGGGCGTGGCAGGATGTGAACATGGCAAGCTGGGTAGAGGCAGTGTGGGACTCTTAAAATTATTTATTACTTTGACAAAAGACAAATCACCTTTCCCCCCCATTTTTCTAACATGGGTCCTTAGAAATCCTGCCATGAGCAAGGAGTGTGTCCAATGTGGGTGAGCTCATTGCACAGAGCAGTGCTCAGTTCCTGTCTGGAAGTGGATGAGACATATCTCCAGCTCTCCAGCTTCCTAATGGATGGAGCCAACCGGGAAAAAGAGCACCAAAAAAGGAGTGAAAGAGTGCAAAGGCACTGGGCCTACAGGAAAAGCCCTGAAGAGCCTGTCAGGGGCAGGAAGCACAAAGTGTGGAGTCATGGTGAGGTCCAGCCCTGTCCCTCCTTTCCCAGAAATCTCCTGGCTCCTCATCCTTATCACAGAACATTCAGGAGGGTTCCTATTCCTTTGGTTGCTTATGAAGACAAATATGGGAAAAATTTCTCTCCCAGCCCAACACTGCTGTGATCTGCTGCCTTATGTTCCTGCTCAGGCGGCACCTGCCCTCCCCTCCATCTCCCTCCTTCAGCCCAAATCTTTCTACATTGGAGTCCTCCAGCAGAGGATCACCACAGCCTCTTCCTGCAGCAAAGGGAGGTGGTAGAGGTCCTGGTGGGGATGGTTCAGCGCCCTCCCTACTCCTGGGATGCTGGAATCCAGTGCTGAGCCTTCCAGTGCTGGAGAGGTTCCCATGCAGGATATCAACTGCCCTGGGTTCAGGCTGGTTGAACCCAGGGATGAATTTGTATGTTTTATGCAAACGAGTAGAAAGATATAAATGGTGTCAGGAGGCCCTGGCTGGCCTACGGCCCTCTGGAAACAGTGGCCAAACTACAGCCAAAAAATACATCAGCAGGCGTGTTCCTACCCTGCCCCTGCCTGCACGGTGTGCTGACAGAGAGGAGGACGAGTCATCCCTCCAATTTAACTCACTCACACCCACCCTCCCACAAGCTCACTCCACAGGGCTCCCTGCTGTGGGGAGGGGTGGCTGGTTCACTCCACATCCCATCAGTCATCATGTACATTCCTGTCCCAGTCAGAGAAATCACTGGAAAAATATGCGGATGAAAAGCATGCTGGGCAGGTGGGTTTTGACCATGGTGCTCGGTGATACCTGGAGATCCCAGGGAGCTCCCAGGACCTCAGAGGCCCTCATGGGCACCTTATGGGATTAGCATAATCCCTGCTGTGAGATTTCCATGGAGAAACTGTTTAACCCTAGGGCTGCATCCTTTCCCTTTCTTTGGAGCCCTAAATATAGTGACTGACTCAAGACTCACAGGAGGGCCACCAACAGTATAAACTACCACAAGAGTGGGACATTTGGCTACAAGGCCCTGGCAGCCCCCAGTCTGTTTTTGACCCTAGGTTCTGCCACTTTGCTGACTCAACACCTGGGGCACAGCCCTAGTTAGGAGTGACCCGAGCTTGCTGGTGACAAACTCACAGCACAGGGATTTCGTCCATGAGAAACCATTCCCTGTCAGCACAGGCCTGATGGCATCAGCTCCCTACACGGAGATGTGGGGAGACATGTGCCCCCTCTCTATCCCAGCCATCCCTCAGCCCTTCCCAGAGAAGTGAAGTTCTCCCCGTCCTCTGTCCCACTGCAGAGTGGACATCTGCTCACGCTCCCTTCAGAACGGAAAACCTGATCATTTTATGCCAATCACTGCCTCCAGAGCTGATTAGTGAAGGCAGGGTCAGGCAGGGCTCTGGCAGAGCCAGTTCCATCCCTGAGCTCCCAGGGTGAGAGCCTGCAGGAACTTGTGTATTCCCCAGGGCATCTCTGTTTTCATCTTGGACACAACCACATGCAGCGTCAGCTTCTCTGCAGGAGAGCTCTTGGAAGTGCTCAGAGGACAGACACCTCCACAAATTAAGCTAAAACCTTCCAACAGCTTCTCTAAAATCCAAATCTGGTCCAGTCTGGCCTCCAAGAGACCTAGAGTGGGGGACATTTTGCGTGGATGAGACCCTGAAGGATCTGTCACAATAATCTCCAAAGGGATTTTAGAGATACATCTCAGTGTTATAGCATGGCTAGCTTTTTCCAAAAAAGCAGATGAGAACATCTATTTATTGGTAAGAGTGGTCAAGGTTTCTGAAAAATAAATAAAACTCAACTCTGCTCTGCATCAATACCCAGGAGGGCCAGTGATCACAAGAAACCACAATGAAATCCTTCTCCAATCCAAAACCAGGACAGAGCAGGAATAACTCATCACCCCAGGCTCCTTGGGAAGGCAGTGTGAGTGGAAAAGGGCTGTAGTGAGAGCAGGAGCACAAATATGGGCACTGTCCCTTTAAAAACGGGGGGGGTGCAGTACCAGAGACCTCCCCCACCCCAGGGAAATTAAACAAACCCACAGAAAAAAACCGTTGTTTGCTAAATTAAGACAATGTGGTCCAGATGTTGGAGGCAGAGTTGCTGAGCAGAGCGCACATCCTGGCTCTCCGGGGGCTGGGTCTGACAGCAGGACGGCTGCCTTGCTCTTGTCGTGTCTGCCAGGGAGCATAGCTCCGAGCAGCACTGGAAATATTTCCTTTTTTGGAAACCTCTGCTGATCTGGAGGAAAAAAAAACCATCACAGCTCCCACTGTACTGTCAAACCACCAGTTCAGCCCAGGACCAGCGGCTGGGAAGGAGGAGCCCAGCCCTCCCACCATTCCCCCTGGGAGTGGTGATGGAGAAGGAAGCCAGGCCCCTTTTCGAGCTACATGTTTCAGCTACTCCTTGCAGGAGATAAGATGGGCACAAACATCTTTATTCACACCACATGCCAAGAGTCAGATCTGATGGTGCACAGCAAGCCAGCGGCCTCCCCTCTGGATATGCATTGATCCCAAAGCATTAGACCGTTGCTGGCATGATCCAGCAGCATTTTCCAGCTTGGATAACTTTTCCCAGGTCTTTTCCATGTCCCATTGGGCACTATGGGCACAGTTGCAGCTGACAGAAGTGGGTCTTCAAGGATAGAGAAGAAGAAAGGAAGGAAAGCCTTGCAGAAGATTTCATCACCTCTCTCCATCCCCATCACCTCCCTTGGCTCTACCCTGGGGCTCCTCTCCCATCCCTTAGGAAACTCCCTCCTCTTATCCAATGGATTAACCCCCAGGGCAGCATTTTTGGAGGTAAACGTGGCAGATCTGCTTGGCTCTCACCAACCCAGACAGGATGATTTGAGAGCCACAGCTCAGCACTCACCTCAACTTTAGCTCAGTAACCAAAACCAGGCACCCTGTCTTCTTCTCCCCTTATTTCTAATGGAAAAAAAGCTTTAAAACCCAGCCTCTAACTTCTGATGAGTATTTTCAATTCCTCTACCAGGCCTTCCAGACCCACGTCCCTTTTCAGCCCTTCCAGAAATTAGGCTCCTTCAGCCAGAGCTTTTCAACAGGTTTCCAAGAAGCAAACCTAAAGTAATCCAAGTTTTAAAATGTACATTATTTGAAAGATAAAGTGAATTCCAAGTGGAAATGCCACAATTTCCCAGACAGCTCAATGTAGCTCCCACCACACCCAGATAAGGCGCATATTTTTAGAGCAGTGCAGAAGCAGTGCCCACTGACCAAGTGCCTTGAGCCAAGCTCTGAGCCAGGTGCCACCGAGGAATCTGTTTAGATACGGTGGGAACAGATGGAGACTGAGCTTGTGGCTCTAACCTAGACTCATCTCAAAGGTTCTTCCCTTCCTTTACATCCCCTGCCCTTCTCAGGGATGTACTTCAGCCCTGCTCAGCCCCCAGGTCTTACCTCAGCAGAGCACCAGGCGCAGAGGGGACTGACAGCCAGGCACTGCTTGCAGGAGTTCACCCCACGGGTGGTGCAGATGTTGCCCCCTGAAACAGCAAAATAGAGCAATTACAGCCCCCAGAACTCAAACTCACATGTGTGCTCAGCCACCAGCTTCTGAGCAGCCAGAGCCCCACGAGGGCCCTTCTCTATCCCTTTTCCCACCTGCAAACCCTGGATCTTGCTTCCTTGCTCTCCCCAGCCTAGTATGAACTGGGCTTCATCTTGCCCAAGGCTGAGCATCATTCCCTACCTGCCAGCTCCTCAAAGGGTCCTCTCATCCCTGCAGAATCACATGGGTGTTGGAGTGAAGCTCCCTGGCAGGGGGTTCATCTATCCTTGTGCCTCCCTGCCGACACTTTGGAGCAGCAGGAGTGGAAAGGGTGAGCTCCCAGGGGTGGAGGGTAATACCCACAGCCCTGCCAGGGATTGGCTCCCTCTTCCCACCACCTCGACCTGCGGTGGTTGGTGCCACCTTGAGCAGACACTAAACTCAGTGGCTGGTCTTGGCTCAGCTTCAAATCCAGGGAAAGAAGGGGAGTGAAAGGGCACAAGTCCAGAAATGTGCTGGTGGTGGTTGGCACCTATGTCCCAGGCAAAGGTTGGGCTCTGTCAGTGGCTGTGGGGACTCTGGGAGACACATGCTGCTGCCAGTCCTGAAGGTCAGAGGTGGTGAGACCCTGGGGGGGTGGAATTCAAGGGCCACAAAATGCCTGTGGAGCCCAGGGGCAAAAGGACCTCCTCTGACACAGACCAGAGTGGGTGGCCCTGCAGTTCCTGCTGCCAACGGCCAATCTGACAAGTGGCTGGGACATTGATGCTGTGGTGTCACCCTTGGCTCTTCCTCCCTCCTGGGCACAAGCATCTCAGCAGTTCTTGGATTCCCCAGGCAGAGAAAAATGCAGCCAAGTGCCCACTTGGCTGGGACACACTGCAGCCTGGGGAATGCCGGCAGGCAGCAGTCGGCACTAGAACCTCTCCTCTGCCCTGTGTGCCCCCATGGTTTCCCAGGGCTGTCCCAGCAATGTCCCACAACTGCAGGAAATGCAACACAAAGGAGAAAGAGGAAATGGTGAAACAACATCATCAGATCTTTGAGCAGAGCCACAACCATAGCACCATGCACTCCTGCCTGCTGGCATGTAGCCAGGGAGTGTACACGTGTTCACACCTGTGTGTGTGTGTTTGCATGTATGTCCATTCGAGGGTGGTGTCACAGGCTGTGGCTGTCCCAGGGGCCAGCAGCTGCTTGGGGATGTGCCCCAGGGTGTCCCCATCGCACCTCTGACACCTGCAGCTCCCACTTGTCCCAGACTAAACTAAAGGCTGAGCCCAAGTGCATTGCTTAGCACCAGCTTTGGGATGGCACCCATGCCCAGAGCTCTCATCATACCCGAAATACATGGCTCTATGTGAGGATGGGACAGATTTTAAATGTTACACTGCCCAAAAGAGTGACAGGTTGGTCTCCAGTGCTTCCTGCACCTCAGCAATATGCCAGGAGCAATACTGATCCTTGGGTGGACAGGGCTAGGAAGAGGGAAGGCAAAGGGCTCTCTGAAAACAGCAATGACAACACCTCCCACGTCTCTCGCTGGCTCCTGCTGTGTCCATGTGAAATCCCTCCTGCCCTGCCAAGTGCCGGTGGCTGCAGCCAGAGCACGTGCCATGGATTTGTGCTGTGCTATGCAGCTGGGAGCCAGCTCAGCCCTCTGGGAAGCAGGGAGGGACTGGCCAGACAGCCCTTGGGGACGGGGACAGCCCTGTCAGCTCCAGGTGCTTTGGATTAAATGCTCAGAGCTGCCAACGCCAGGGCTACTTGCCTCAACATGGAAACAACTTCCAAATTTGCAGGTCCCTAGGGAGCCCTGCTGCCTTGATACCTTGACACCATGATGATGGCCCTTCGCTCAGGGATGGGGAGAGGTGCCAAGTACCCACCTGCCACATGCTAGGAGTATTCCTGCTTTCCACTCTCACATCCCTCATGTAGTGGCCATGTCCAGCTGCTGGCTCACGACTGTGGTTGCTTAGCTCTGCTTGGGCAAAGTGACAGCACCGAGTGCCACCAGCAGCAGTCCTGGTCCAGGCTCCTGTTTAATGCCAGTGTGGGGTTTGTCCCCTCATGGTGGGTTTTATCTGGTTTAGTCATCTGGCTCTGCCCCAGCAGAGGAAGGGCAGAGCTGACAAGGCCTCCATGAGAGCTCTGGGACATGAGACTCACCAGTCCAAATCCTGCCTCAAACAGGTTTTCCCTATGACTTGACCCAGTCCCTCAGCCACTCCCTGCCTCAGTTTCCCCCGTGCAGTGTTAACCATGGTCTCAATGAGACCAGCCAGGTTCCACTGAAACTCCATGTGGAGGATTCCAGGGTCATGTCTGCTGGCAGAGCCCCAGAGTGCCTCCTCATGTCATAAAATCTGATCTTGGGGCTTAGGAGTCCCAGGATCCTCTGAGCTCATTTGCTCCTCACCATTTGGTACAAATTACCTCCTGCCTGTGTGCAGCCTGTGGACCCAGGTGGTTTCCTTTCTTCTCCTTCTGCTGCCACCCCAAAGGGGTCCTTCATCTGGTGTCCCCTTTCTTTGCTGGGGACGTAAATCCAGTCTTCTGGTGGACTTTGGAAGGAAGGTCACAGACCCAGGCAGAGAACTGTCATGGCTGGGGAGCTGCACATGGGCTCAGGTGGGGCTACAGCTGGGAAGTCCCTGTTGGAGGGATGCTGCCATTCCCAAAGCTGCCCTGGGGTCTGATGTCACGTTGTGCCATCGTACCATTGCTGGTGTCTTTGCCTGGGGAGTCCCTGGGGGTCTGTATCTGCCCCTAGACTCACACAGCCCTGTGTTCCCTGTGGTGTCCATCACCTCATGACTAAGACACTTTCCTGAGGATGGAGGACCCTTCCCTTCCCTGGAACCAGTCTCCAGCACTGTACAGGGCCATTCTTGGCTGCACTTCCATGGGGCTGGATGGGGCAGGGCCTAGGCAGTTATGACCATCCAAACATGAGGCTGGTCCTGCTGTGAGCAGGCAACTGCACACCCCCACCATGGGGAAATATTGCTTTTTTGGTATAACTAGCACTGGTTGCACGGCTGGATGCAGGGATGCAGTGTTGGGAAGATTTTGTGGGAGCAGGGACCTTGCGAGGATGTCAGAACAAAAGCACAGATGGGTCTAAGTGGAGGATGTGGAGGAGGTGGAGGATGTGAAAGATGGGGAGGATGCTGCAGCTGGAGTCCCCTCAGGTTTTGGCCCTGTGAGTGCCTGGCAGTCCTTCCCAGACCTGGACACTGCCTGGCTGTGAGAAGGTACTGTCCCAGTACAGCCTATACTAACAAATTCTGTATTTTTAGTGAGGTTTTTTTCCCCCCATCTTTGGAGCATTTTTTTTCTAGCCCTAAAAATTAATAAACCCAAGTACAAAACTTGCATTTTTAAACTATGATAGAAGATGCTCCCACACAATGAGCTAATCCTAAAGACTCCAACTTCTGAAAAAAAGCAATCCTGAAATACAGGAAATGGGAGATAAACTGTGCAGAATGATGGGAACCACCCACCTGTGGCTGGGCAGAGCTGTGGCCCTGAGAGAGGTGAAAGCAGGGAATCCAAGACTGGTTTGGGTTGGAAGTGCCCTTAAAGCCCATCCAATTCCACCTCCTGCCATGGGCAGGAACACCTTCGACTAGACCAGATTGCTCCAAGCCCCGTCCAGCCTGGGATTGAATTTAGGGAAGTGATGCACTTGAAACACCCCAGATGTCTGTGGCTCAGCATCACCCTGTCCCGACAGGAGAAAATTACTCAGTCCCAGTCTGCATTTGGAGTAACATCTGTGAGGTGCAGGAGCAGCCACACACTTTGTTTTCCCCCTCTGCCAACTTGAGCAAGAATGAGCACAGAGAAAACCTGGCAAAGACGTTGGAGGAAACTTGATAAAGGTACAAACCACATCCTCTCCAGCCTTTCCCTTTGACTAAGTGATAAGGATCTGGGCTTTCTTGGCTGATCCCCACCCTACCATTCTGAGGGTCTTTCTTCTCTCGAGCATCTCCTTTCCTGGCAGCATCTTCCTGGGAATGGGATACTCCAAACTGAGCACAGGCACCAGAGATATCACGTGCACAGGCCCAAATTGCAGCTCTATGAACTCAAACTCTTGCAGGGGTTATCCCATGTCCTGTACTGATGACAGCTCCATCCAGCAGCAGACCGGATCCTCAGGCTGTTCCTGGGAATTCACCGAAGTCTGGAATTCTTTAGACAGAACAATGTTGTCCCAAACCCCAAGCCTGGCCTTGAAAACAATGTGACTGATTTGTAAATCACCATATTGCAGTTTCAAGATTTCCTTTGAACCCTAGGAACACACCTGGGGAGGAGATAATGCTTTTCCAGGCTTTTCTGTACCTCTGACGTTGGAAAACTTTTTAAAAATACAAACTTATTTATCCCAAGATCATCTGATGACAGAAATCAGATTTTTTAAAGAAAACCATCAAAATAACATGAGAAAAATAACACAGTACAGCAATGCTGACATAAATCCACCCCCCCGGCCCTTAAAATGTACAGACACAGGGAGGGATTACCTGACATGATTTCTCGCAGTGAATTTTCTGTTTATAAAGGATGAAGCCCAAGTCACACCCTAGTCCTTCCATTACAAACCAGTAACCAGAGCCAAACACAGGGTAGGTAGATGATATAAACTCACTACATCCAGTAAGAATAACCCACCAAAGTATGTCTTTGAGACATCCCTGATACATTCACACCCTATAGGAGAACTTCCTGGCTCGGACCCGGCTGAAGCCCAACCAGCCTGAGCAGTGCTTTGTATATGGAAACGCACTGCAGCTCAGGCTGCCAGCTCCTCCTCCGAGTGATTTTCCCATGAAATCACAGACCCTGGGAATGCAGAAAGTCCTTGGGATTTGTAGAAGTAACAGGCAACATCTTCTCTAAATGGCTGTAATCAGTGACAGAAGTGACAGAGTAAACCTACCCCAGCTGCCAGCAGCGCAGAGCAGGAGGATCCCGAGTGTCACGGAGAGCTGTCCCATCTTCTCTGAGCCCCGGGCTGGGGGCACTGCTTGGACCAGCCCCACCACGAGTGATGGGCAGCAGGTCTGGAGTAGCTGGAGGTTTTTAGCGGCCGAGGAGATGAATCATGGGGCTGGGTGAATGACACACACGGCGAGTGGGGCGGCCGGAGGAAACTGCAGCCTCGTCACTTCGGAGTCCGGAGTGTCCCCGCCCGCTCTGCCGTCAGCTGCTTATGAGGTTTTCACTCTCTCGGGTTAAAGTAGGACCTAATAAACCCTGGCAGCGAGTCTTTCCTCGGCACTGGTGACCTGCAGCCCCGGGCTTGTAACAGGCTCTTTCCCATAGGCTCTTCCGTTTGGCTTTAATTCCTTACAAAATCTTGCTCACTCCTTCCTTTTATTAACTCTTGAAAGGCAGCTGGTTTTTAACCCCGTCTAAACTGCTGGAGTTCAAGGATTTAAAGAGAAATAGAGCAAATACACACTAATACAAAAGTGTGGATTCTCAGTTCCCTCACTGGAGAGGGAATATCCCTCTGCTAAAGCAGAGCTGGGAGCTGAGGGAGACCCAGCCAGGAACCGGACCTGGTGGAACGAGCAGTTTGGGTATAAACGTGGGCATCTCAAAGGGAGGGAAGCTCAGCTTGGGGTCACATAATTTGGGCCTGATTTTCTTTTCACTTGAATTGTTTTTTCACCTCTGTGTCCTCAGGAATTGATTCTGTGCTGAGCAAATCCAGGGATTGGGATCTGCATAGGGACTGTGCTCACTGAAACCTCAGAACTGCCTGTGGGTGCCTCTCGAAGGTATTTCATAAACCTCTTGCTCCCCTGCAATGCCAGGGTCCTAGTCAGAGCTGGGGAAACAGGCACTTGGAATACACCTTAGGAGCAAAAGGAGAGAAAGGCTGGAGTCATTTCCCCGGGATACTCTCTGCCATTGGATGACAGGGGTTGGCAACAGTAATGACACAACCCTGGGTCAAGACAACCCAGCACACAGAAATACCAAGCTGTGGAATACAAATTTTTGTGAGTGCCAAGAGCTGCAGCCACATCCTGGAGGCTACAGACAATGTGCACAGACCTGTACAAGAGCCACAGCGCCATGCTGGGAGATGGAAATAACAGCACTTGTCCCAGAGCTGGCAGCTATCCACGAGAGGTGACGATTTTTGTGACGATGAGGTGGAGATACTGACTCTGCCTCAGGACCTGGGGACTTTCCTTGGCTTTAAAAGAAGTTTTGATGCCTCTTTGCTTCTCCACCCAGCCCCACCAGCGTCGAGGATGCTGCTGTCCTCCTCAGTGGGGTCACTCTCTGCCTGGGATCCAATTCTCTCCCCAGGACTTGTTAATGAGGATTTGGCAAAGGGGACTAGGAGAAGCCCATCAACGCTTATGCAGTATCTAAAAGGGCTGTATCTTGGCTGAGACATCAATACAAATCCCAAACCTCTTTCTGGGCAGCTCCAGTCTTGACCTGCTCAGATCCCAGAGCCATGTGTCACTGCAGATCCCACTAGCCAGTGTTAGGGCATCCAAATTCTTTATTCTCCTGCCTGGACATGCTGCCTATTTGGCCTTTCCCATCATGTGGGGCTTTCTGCCCACACGATTGCCTGTCCCTGTGTGCTGTGCTGTGTCATCCTGTGACTGTGTCTGAGTGTTTCATGGAAAGGAAAATTAGTCTTAACTGTCTAGAGAGGACTATGGCCTCCTGTTTGACTCTGCACACCCCCAGACCCAACCTACCATCCATCTCCCAGGCCCTCTTCATCAGGGATTCATCCTGCCCAGCTGCTGGCTGCCCAAACTGGCAAGTGCTGCTGCTCCCAAAGGACATGCAGCTCTGTGTGGCCAGGAATTCCTTGCCCAGTGTGGGCTGTTATACCCTCAGCATGGTGCAAAAACGCTAAAGAAAAAGGAAAAAGTCCCAAAATTAAGTATTTGAACGGCCTCCACCTTCCTGGGCTGGTTCTGCCTAAGGACAAGGATGGAATGAACTCAACCCAATGTGTTTGGGTGGAATTTCCCTGCAAACGGCAAGAAAGTGCTGCTTGTTCTGGAAACATTGTCAAGATGTGAATGTTCCATTCCTGGAAGTGTTCAAGGCCATTTTAGACAGGTCTAGCAGAAGATGTCCTTGCCCATGATAGGGGGTTAGAATGACTTGAGGTCCCTTCCAACTGAAACCATTCCAAGATTCCACAACCTACGTTACGTCCAGGCACTGCATAATAGGCAGTGGGATGCTACAGATTTTGGGGTCCCTGGTGGCATGAAGGCAGGCACCAGCAGGGGAGTGTTTGGGAGCCCTGGCTGACCCATCACCACAGGCTGTGACCAGGAGCAATGGGTGCAACCCAAATCCATGCTGGGGTGTGCTGAGAGAAGAGATGCTGGAACTGGAGCCACCAGAGGGAGCAGAAACTCATTCAGTCTGGGAGTATGCAGGGAGAGGATCTCCCACTCAGGCTGGGGCACTGGGGATGCTGATTTTCCGTGGGATTTTTCAGGAAAACACAAGCAGATGCTCGTTGGATCAGGGTTTTCTCCTCCTTCCTGCATAACTTTTGCTGCAACTGCCCTAGCAGAGTGGGCAGCAACCTGGAGAGAAATGCCAAATGCAGAACAAGGAGGAAAATGCAACAAGTAAACCCTGAACAGAACCGTTCTGAGCCACTAAAGTCACAGCAGCAGAGCAGGGGGTCCCAGCTGCCCGAAAGGAAGATCACAACACTGTCCCACCAAGCTGCCCATACCCTCTGCCAGCCACACGCTCCTGACTTTGGCTACAACTCATCAATCCTCATTTTTGTTTTATTAAAATCCCCTCGAGGGCTGGGCAAAGGAAGCAAGGCAATATGTACATGGATAAACCAGGGCAAGGTTTTCACACTGTGCTTTGGGGATGATTTGCTACTCTGGGCCATCCAGACACATTTCCAGGCAAATGCCAAGGGGCAAAGCCAGGAAGCTGGCACATGGCAGTCCTGTGGGCACAGCCCTGGGATGAGCAGGAGCAGGAGTAAGCTTGACAAGCTGTACATCCTGACTCCTGGTGTCACTTTGGGAGCTTATGCAGACACAGAGAGGGGAGTAGCAGTGAAACTTCCCCGGGATTGCCTTGGTGGGGCTGAGGGGCCTGTGATGCTCCAGCCCTGAATGCTGCAGCGACACTGCTGTGGGACTCAGAGCTGGGGACAGGGCAGAGATCAGGGTGCAGCACTGCAGAGCTCCCCTCTGGAGGAGCTAAAGTGGGAAGAGGAGGAGAGGGAGACCATGTGCCCTGGGGAAGAAGCCTCCAGCCAGAGGAACAGGATGCAGAGAGGGGCTGGATCCAGCTCTTCTCTGGAGGAACAGGACAGGCATCACCAAGCAGAGCTGGAGGTGGACTGGCTGCATTGGGCTACACTGCTTGGAGAAGGAGTGGGTGGCACAAAGCAGCAAGCAGAGACTGGTGACAGCAGTGCTGACCTGAGGCTTACAGGAGCCTTCCGGGGAACAGGGACCTGCCAGCAGTCTGGGATGCAGTGCTGATCTGCCAGCACTGACCATGCAGGATGCTTTTGGGAGCAGGTGGGAGGGCTGGAGGGAGGGATGAGCTAGGTACCACTCTGCAGGGCCTTAGGGGTCAGCCCCCACCCGGGGGTGGCAGAGGGGTGGGTGCAGGCACCCGTGGCAGGGCAGAGATGGGGTGTGCATCATGGGGAAGGGGTGGGCAGCAGGGTGGATGTGGAGGGGGAGGAAGGCGGGCCTGGGGGGAGGCTGGAAGGGGGTGGAGTTGCTGTTTTTCCTTTGAGCACGGTGAAGACTTTTAGCTTGTAACTTGCATTTGTGGAGCTCCCAGCCGGCAGACACCAGCTCTCCCTCCCGCGGGAGAAACCCCAGGGTCCGGCAGCACCACTCGGCTGTTTCGGGGGCAGGTTGGGAGGGCAGGGGGCATGGGGTGATGCCTGGTGCCATCCTCTTCCCCAAGTCTCTTTCTCCTTTTCTCTCTCTCTCCTTTTGCTTGTTTGGGGGCTCGTGCTAACGCTCTGCCAGGAGGTATCTGGGATCCAGCCATCCAGGCTGCATGGACTGGCTTCCCACCTGCTCACAGCCTTGAGGAAGTTCCCTCTCCATCCCGGGCGCTGAGAGAGGAAAGGCAGGAGGTGGCTTGGAGCTGCCGAGCCCTGGCCTATTAACGGCGGACAGGGGGATAACAAGCTTCCCTTTTACCTTTCCCGAGGATTTGGGGTCACACACAGGCCATGAATGGATCTGTTTTCAACCGGACTCTCCTGGAGCAGGCAGCTGACCCCAACAGGACTCAGGGCTTGCGGATGCTTATGGCCTGCTGCAATGGGACCAGCACAGTGCTGGCGACTGATGGCGGCTCCTTGGTCCTGGCACCCGACGAGAGGAGCCTTTTCATCACGAGGGTGGTGCAGATTGCTGTCCTCTGCGTCCTCTCCTTGACTGTGATGTTTGGCATCTTCTTTTTGGGCTGCAACTTGCTTATCAAGTCGGAGAGCATGATTAACTTCCTGGTGAAGGACCGAAGACCTTCCAAAGACGTGGGTGCTGCAATCATGGGACTTTACTGAAGCCACCGGGCTCTTGTAGGCAAGTGAACTGTCTGGACCTGGTGTTGAGATGCATATTCCCATGTATTTGGGGCAACTGGGGGGGTAGGAAGGGGGGGAGGGGTCTTTTATTCTGTCTGTGTCCATTGGAAAGCAAACCTGCTCTTCCCAGCCAACAAACTGTGGTGGCGAATGGGGAAACCACCCCAGAGCTATGTGAAGCACCGTAAATGACCAGCATTGTGTTGCATGCAGAAACAACTTAAGTTTTCCATGAAACTTGCAGAAACAGTGATAATGTGGAGATCTGGACTCTTTACTGCTGTTACCTTGGATACGGCTACCTGGGATTTAGGGCTTAAAAAAAAGGCAAATAAGTAATTACAAAAAAGCAAAATACAGGGCACAGACCTCGTCTTTGAGAGGGGCAGGGGCAGGGAAACGCCATGTGGGTCATAAAACAAAGTCTGCATGCTAAAAAATGTCAGTCTGTTGTGTTTTGGACCTTGAGCACGCATCTTCTGGTAGTTTTGTAATAAGGAAAGCATGTTCTTTCTTATTTTCCTGAGCTATCCTGTTAAATAAACTGGTACTTTCTTCTTTCACACTATGGTGGAGAAAGAAAAGGACCCAGATAAATATACCCCCCCCCCCCCNCATGCTTGTTTTTGTACACATCAGCCTCTTTTTCCAAGTGCTACATTGTTATAGTCCTTGAGGTTTTGTAAATTTTGAAAACTGGTGAACATTCAGGAAAAAAAACCAAACCTGTTTCAACAGCATTTTGTGTTGTCTTTATTATTTCTGTGCATGTGTAGTTCAGGAATTTCAATCCTAGTTCCAGGTATAATCATCTCACCTTGAAGTGAAGTGTAATTAGAGGTATTTCTTTAAAGCAGAAACCACTATAATTTTTCACAGGTAACTATCACTTTCCACTAGCAAATAAATTCATCAATAACTGTGTATTCCAGGCTCGTGTTGAATACCTGCACAGTGCTGAAACAGAGACTCATAAAGATGCTCTGAGTGCCTCTTGCAAAGCAAGATTTCATCCTTTGAGTTAAAACCTCTATCTCCTCTGATCCTGATGAATTGTCAAAGATGAATTATGTGGAGGGAGGAAGATTCCTGACCTTTGTTCTGCGATGGAATTACAGCTCTGGCTGTGGGTGTGAGGTAGAAATAATTTGTGTTTTGTTGTACCAACAATATTTCTTGCTGGGTTCACTTCTGTAGTGGGAAAGCAATCCTGGATATTGGAGGAGCTGATGAACTGAGCTACTTGGATGTAAATCTAGAGGAAGAGATCTCTGCCTTTCCCAGAGGGAAAAGCATAATTAGAGAATTTTTTGTAATTAATTATTATTTACTGAATACGTTCTCGAGGTTCCCACATGATGCAGAGCAGGAGACGTGCAGTGCTGTCTCTGGTTGCTCCCACTACTCTGTTGCCTATCTCAGCCTTAGGAGCACACTGACAATGTGGCAGCAGGGGCAGAATTTGCGATTCAAAACTCTGAAATGTCCTGTTGGTGCCAGTAGACAGGCAGCTCTGGTTTTTATGAGCAGTTGCAAGTGTGTAGACATGAGCCACCTTCTCAGTGCAGAGGGTCTGCTGCCCTGCTGCCATATGTAAGGTGGCCTCACACAGCAGCCTGAAAGGGGATTTTGGTCCCTGCTGCTGCGATAGGTTTTGTGGCCATTGATGTGGAATAGACTGCTCAGAGTGATGCCTTGGATGCAAACTGGCACAGGTTGTCCAGAAAAGCTGTGCTGCCCCATCCCTGGAAGTGTCTAAGACCAGGTTGGATGGGGCTTGGAGCAACCTGGGATAGTGGAAGGTGTCCCTGCCTGTGGCAGGGGGTGGGACTGGATGAGCTTTAAGAACCCTCCCAACCCAAACCATTCTGGGATTCTGTGATTCCATGATCTCTTTGCATATGAGTGCAAACCACCCCCATTGCAGGAGCATGGTCTGGTCAGACGTGAGGGTGAGACATAAAAAACCCCAAAGCAGGGCAATGACCCAAGCTCTGCAAACACTTGGGCTGTACTTGCGTTTGTAACCTAAAGGTGTATGTGCATCTCCAGGCAGCTGTGCTGTCACAAGGTAACCCAGATGCACTCACTGAACTCCCATCCCATCTTGCTTTCAGCTGGCATTTGTTCCTTCTTGCCAGTCCATCCACCAGCTGTGGCCCCAATGCAAAGGACAACTCACAGATGATGGAAGGAACATTCCAATACTAGCAAGGAGAGCAAGGCACAGGGAAAGCTGATAATGCAATGAAAGGATCAAATTTACTTTTGCCCAGCAGCAATACCATAAGTGAAGCAGCTGGTCACATCTCAGCTATCTCCACCTCTGCCAGGGCTCTGACAGCTGGTGTGTGTGGTGAGGGTCCTGCCATGTGTCCTTAGAGGCCACATCCAGGAATGGGGCATGCAGGTCTTCAACCCTTTTGTGCTGTGAAGTGTTCCAGAGGTAAGGAGAAACATCATCCACAGTAGGCTCATGTAACACGTGAGCTGGAGGAGCAATGAAATACCCCAGAAAGCAGAGCTGGGCACCTGCTGAGGCAGGTGGAGGTTGCTCAGGACTCAGCTGGGAGAGGGAACATTTTCCACATGGGTCCTTGGGGCAAGAGCCTAGCTTTACATTGGCTTGTCCATCCTCTGGTCATGCTGTGGCTCTTTCCTGGCATCAGGGATACGTCTGCATTACCAGATTGTGTGGACCAAGAGGAGGATCCTCAGATCATCAGTTGGTGACACCATCCACATTTGCCATATTACAGTCCCTGTATGCTTCTGCCTTCCTTGTGCAGGGGTTAAGACACTTAAAACACTTGCACAAATCCTTCTCCCATTAGACTCCCAATAAAAGGCTGGTTACCCCACTGAGGAGGAATTATTTGTGGAAAAGAAGGCTGGTGTCATGAAGGAACCCCTTGGATCAGAGATTATGAGTCTAATGACCATCTTGAGGTGAAGTCATGGTTGCTTAAGGGAAGGTACTGAGGGTACCACGATGCTCCCCAGATGTCAGGGGAAGAGCTGTGATCTCAGATCCTGAAAACCCAGCTATCCTGCCCCAGAGTGCATGAGTTCTGCAGCTAGTGGATGAGGTTGCTACTGAAGGGCTTGTTGAGGAAAGCAGACCATAACGGCTCTTTCTGCTGCCTTTCCCCACAAGCTGTGGTTTTTCATCTTACACCTACTCATTTAGCATAAGCTGACAAATGGGTACCAGCTCCCAAGAAAATTCAAACTGTTTTTTTTTAAACTGTTGTTTATTACTAGATTTTAATTTTTTTTGGTAATTGCTGCTTGTAGCACGATAATTTCCAGAGTGCCACTGGGGTGCCAGTAGCTGCTCAAGAATGACTGAAATATGCTGCTGGAGGGACAGGGAGGAAAGGGATGTGCTCAGATGGATCATCGCATCAGTGGCAGACTGAGGACCAGCCTTTGAGTCTCATCTATAATCTCCTCCTGCAGTGGAACACAAGCCCGTGGGACTGGTTACACTGCTCTGAGTCACTGGTCCATCTAGTCTGCATCCCTCCTCTGAAAACATCCATGATTTTAGGCAGTACATCGTCTTGGAGGTCCTTCCCAACCTTAATGATTCTTAGACTCTGTGACTCTGTGGTCAGTCAAGTTGTCCTGCCCACAAAGAGCAACCTGCCCTGGACCTTCACCATTCTCCTCCAGGCACAGCTCCCTGTCTCTGGGCTGGTCCCCACTTGTTGTGATTCTGCTCCAGCTGGAATTTTTTCCTTCTAGACAGGCAGCAGGGAGACAGCAGAGAAAGACAAGTGAGAGCATTTCCCCCTGCTGAACTGCCTGCAAAGGGAAACCCTCTGCTTATCGAATCACTGGCTGTACAATTGCAGAAATAAAGAGGTGGCTTGACCCACCTGGAAAACGCTGGTCATACAGATGTCCCTGTGGTGGGAAAAACGCCAAAGTCCCAGATGATACCCGCCTCCTTCCCCTGCCTTGGCAGCTTGGACTGAGGGAATGGAAGAGTTAAACATGATGAAACTGACAGACAGATTGTGGGGGGAAGAAGGATCCCAACCTGAGCTTGGCACCAAATGTACCAGAGCACCTGCACCAAACATACACAGTATTTAATAATTCCTGAGAATTGCCATGGTAATAGTGAACAGAGTCAGGTTGTTATGGTAACAGTTTGGGTGTTTTTGAGGCAGGGAGGCATTACTTGGGTTGTAACCTCAATCCAGACTGAGCTCATTTCTGAGAGCTCAGAAAATAAAAAAGAAGTAAAATGAAATCAAATTAGGTAAGTAGCAGTTTCCTGTCTCATTTCTGGCAGTCTTGGGTTTGTTCTGTAGATAGATAGAGGGAAGCAGCTTGTTCCAGACATGTTGCCCTGGAAAACCTGAGGAATAGCTGGAGTGGATCTCTGCAAGTTTAAATTGGCTGCTAGAGGGGGTGAGGGGCTGAACCCCTCTCATAGGTGAGTCCGGGATGATGCTCTGCCACCACCTTCGTTCCTTGCCCACACCTCTGGCCTAGGTCCAGGTGTGTCCCCAGCTGGCTAAAGGGAAGGACACTCTTTATCTTAGCAAGTGTGCATACACAAGGGAACAGTGATGGACAATCCCTGATGCTAGCTGGGCCCACAGCAGGGTGCTGTATTCCTAGGTAACAGCCTGCCCACGTCCCAAGTGATGGATGTCCCAAAGCTGGTCTCCAAGACAAGACAGACATTTGGGGGCTGGAAAGGAGTAACAGACCACTTTTCTAAATCCCCATGACAGATCTAAGAAAAGAACACATATTTCCTGGGCTCTGGGAAGTTCTCCAGGCTGCTGTGCTCCCCAAAGGGGCATCTATCAAGCAAGATGGAAATTTCCTGTGTCTCTCTCCTGCCCTCCCAGCTGTGGGCAAAAAGGCACTTCCACCTCCACTCACAAGCCAACCCCTCCAGCAATTATATGAGGTCTGTCCAACGGATGCTCATATGGAATTTTAATTCAGTGCTGGTTAAAGTAGCAGATTTGTGACCCTGTTTTCTCTGGAGGAAGCTGAGGCAGGGCATGTTGGGCTCATTTAGTGGAGAGATGGCTTGAAATCTGCAGTGCCATTACTCAGGAACATTGCTCCATAAATCCACTACTCTCAGTGTGAGTCTCTTGTATCGGCTGTGCAAGAGCCATTAGCCTCCAGATAAAGCCTCTGTAGTCCATTAGCCCTGCCAGAGAGGGACAAGTTGATGCCATCAGAGTCAGGGACTCAAGGGAGACTGAGGACAAACAATGACAGAGTCTAGAGCCAGCTTTGCCTTATTGGAGACTTTGCCTGCCAGTTTCTCTGTCTGAAAGGGAAATGTTTCCCTCTTTCTGTGTCTTCCAACTGCTTTGCTGCTGAGGCTGCTGAAGGCATTTTGGTGTGGAATTCCTCAGAGACTCCCTGTCCTACCCTGGCCCCATCTTTGAGCCTGACTGGAGCTGCCAGCCTGGCACTGGACTCGCTCTCTACTCAGGTGTGCAGAGCACTTGGTACCCACCAAAAACCCGGGGCAAAGAAAGCTGCTTACTTCCAAATAAATGTGATTTTGCCAAAACAGAACTGTTTTGGGATTGCGTGAACATTTAAAGCCATCCTTGGAATAAAACGGGTCTTACAGCCCCATATATGCCACGGAGATGGAGAATACCAGGAACATTTCTGGGCATGGGAACTTGACTGATGATACTGTTAATGTGTGAGAATGGTTCTGGTGTGGTTCAGACTGCACCAACAACCTGACCTGAACAGTCAGTGGGCAGTGGCAAAATGACAGAGGTGAAAGACCACAGAAGACTCAGGGACATTGCTCTGGGCTTTGCTGTCTGTGCACAGGGAGCGTCTCATTAGATTTTGCAAGTGTAGATGCCTTTAAAGCAGTTGTTTGGCTTACTGAATCCAACTTAGTGTTCTTAAGTGTGAATGAGGGATTGGAAGCCTCATTTAATTTTAATCTGGAGAACATGCCTTTGTAAAACAGCGAACACAGGGAAGAACAAAACCTCAACAGCCTTGAAAACTGCCTGATCCAACTGTTGGGTACACCTTTGGCTTCACACTAGTTCTCCCATTAAGAAAACTTAGCCAAGCATTTGCCCATCAGTCTGGCCAAATTTGTGCTCCTCCGGTTTTAGAGAAAGACAATTTCTTGGACTTGTTTGTTCCATGAGCATGTGGTTATGGAAACTTGAGTTAAGAGAAAATCAGAACATTGCCGGCAATGAGCATGGTTTGGCACATCCCTGAAACTGTCACTGCCAACGTGCTGGGAAGCGATGGAGGCAGTGGCAACACTCAGAGACATAAACATGTATCTAAAGTAACTGATCTGAAAGATGCTGCTCATCTACACGTATTTCAGGTTGTAAGTGAAACACAAGTCTTGCTTCAGAGAGGCCTTTGCAGCTCTCTTCCTTGCCAGAAGCTCACCAGTGGGGATATTTTCATAGCAATAATTTAAGGCAGATTAATCAACAACAAAGCAAAAATGTCTTTCTGAGAGATGGGTCTACATGGCAATCTTGGCTGTAGGTCACAGGTACCTTCAAGGTGGAGGCAGTAGTTTTGTCACTCTTTGCCAGCCCATTGCATTCAGCTGGGAATGAGCATGGCAAAGTGTTCTCTGCTGGGGTGCAGTCAGGGACCAGCTATTAACTCAAGTTAATATCCTCTTTTTGAATTAATAAGACCTGCCTGAACGTACCGTCTCAGAGGAATGGGGCTCTCTTGCCCCAGTGACAGCCTTTGAAGACACCACCTCTGCAGCTGGATTTACTCTCCTAGAAGGGAGCTGTGAGACCAGAGGCCTCAGAACCAGAATCCCCAGTTGGATGTGCCTTTTCCTTCCATGTGGGCTCACTGGCTGTTTATGAATTTCAGCAGCACCAGCTGTACCAGCTGACATGTGCTTTCAGAGAACGCCACTACTTCTGGTTTTTGGAGTGACTCTAGAGGGAAAGGAGATGAGATCAGCCTTCCTGTGATGCTCCACTTATTCTGAAAGGGTCAATACTGCAAGGACATGAGTTACCACCTCCATCTAACTGTGTGTGGGAAACTGGAAATGATGGGCAAGACAATAAGCAAGAAAAAGAGAATAAAAATAAACAAGGAGAAACATCTACCCCTGGCATCAGGTAACTATAGTGGCCTTTCTGGAAAAGGGGCTGGAATTACATAGTCAAACAACGCTGGTTCTCCATGAAAGAGACAGTTTTGCTGCCTTGGTGTGTGTTGATTTTGGAGGCTAGTACATGTGGGTGTAAGGGTGGACTCAGGTGCTTGAGCATCTTCCAGGAAAACAAGGTGTGCATGAAGCAAGCCCAGGGCCCTGTTCCTCTTCCATGGCAGCTGCCTGGCTGGTGCTGGATGCTGGGTACCTGCTCTGGCATGGCTCGAGCTGTCACACATGCAGAGTTAAATCCAGAGCCATGCTTTTTGGCAAGCCCCACAAGGGTTCTCACCTTACAGGTTTCCAGGCAGCTGCGAGTGCTCCCCTCCTGCTTGCATCCCAAAATGCAGGTTTAATAGGACAAGACAGATGAAGAAGAACTCAAAATGTAATTAGACTTTAATTAGCTAAGTTCTTTCTCTCAGATAATTGAAAATCGGACTAATTGGTTGCAATAAATTCCCAGAGCAGCCATTCATCCAGTTTGGTGTGTGGTCTGCCAGCTGCCATGAGGACCAGCCTGGAAGCAGAGCGCTTCTTCCCACTGCTCTACCATTCTCTGCAGGGCCCAGCTCCTCAGCTCCAGAGAGGTGTTAAAGCCCCCAAACCCCTCAGGCTGAAGCCAGGGAAGTTATTGACCCATGGACATAGCAAGGCACATCCTGCCTCGTCCCACCTTTCACAAACCAGGGAGCCAATGGGCCACTAAATCTCACCCCCCCGGCAGGACATGCCAACAGTCCTGTGTGATAGGACATACCCTGGGACATCTGCAGCAATCCAGAGGGTCACAGCCGGAAAGGACAAGGCATTTAATCTCCACTTGCCCCCACATGACCATGGTGTGCAGGCAGCTGACCGATCTCAAAGTCTGCCTGTGAGCAGCCAGTGTTGAACCAGCTGCTCATCTCATCTTCCTGTGCTGCTTACTCTGCTCAGCTGGAGGGTGTTCCAGAAGCTCTGGTTTGAGGTCAGAGCTGCTCTGGACTGATGGAAACCTCTAGGCTGCAAGTTGGAGGTGGCAGTGACAATTCTAGATCAGCCTTGGGAATTATTTCTGGTGGCAATTCATAGATTTAGTATACAACCACAGAATTGTTCAGGCTGGAAAGAGCTCCAAGATCACCAAGTCCAACCATCTACCAGCACCACTAAACCATGTCCTCAAGTGCCTCATCCACATGTTTTTGAACACTTCCAGGCATAGAGACTCCACCACTGCCTTGGGTAACCTGTTCCAGTGCTTGGCAACCGTTTCCATAGAGAAATTTTCCCTAGTCTCCAATATTTTCCCTAATTTTCCCTGATCTCCCTGCCACAACCTGAGCCTTTGGGCTCTGCCGGAGCTCCCTTTCAAATGAATGAAACGAAAGGTCTCCACCATAAATGTTGATTAGACAAAGTGAAGCACTTTCTGGATGAGGAGCTTCAGGAAATAGGTTGCTTTGCCCAGGTGCACACAGTTTTTCTAGCAAGTCCCTTTGAGACTCTACATCCCTGTTTCGTGCAGCAAAGACTTGGTTTCTGGTACAGATGGCAATTCCCAGTGGCCAGGAATGGTTCAGGGAGGTTACAAAGGTAGGAAAAACATCATTATGTTCTTTTCATTGCAGCATTTGCAAGATCATGCCTAGAAAAATGCTGGACTTGCTCTGCATCCTTGGCTCAAGTTTCCCTTCTCCCTTCCCTCTTGGCAGCATGCTGTGTGCCAGGTGGCTGTGTTTCATTACTGAGTTTATAAAGTTCCTGGGGAAACAAGGCATAAGGAGATAAAAAAATCTTTACAGAAATGTGATGATCCCTGGGCTGGGCAAAGGTGCAGAAGGGAGGCACTGATCACATTTGTATTCCTGTAGATCATGGTGCTTTTTTTCACACTTCCTTCTGCCTATGCGGCACCACTAGGAGTATTTCCTTTAATTTGGGGTTAGAACTGTTTCTAGTTTTATGTGCTTCCCACATGACTGGGAAAGAAAATGAAAGAAGGCAGCTCTGCCATGGCAAGGAGTCCTGGATATTTTTATTTTCAAGTCAAGACCTGACATTTGGTTTTTTCTTTGGGTTGCAAAGCGATTTCTATGCACTCCCCTGCACTGACCACAATTCACAGAGGTAGAGGTGGTTCTGCCCACTCCATCCTCCTGTGTTTGATGTGCTGATTTCAAAGCACTTTGCTCTGGAGCTGAAGTCTCCAGCATAGCTGAATGACCCACAACACAAATTGTTTGTATCAAAAATAGTGTGGCAGCAGGACTTCCTGCATCCTTGCTGCCAACCTGGCAATCCCACAAAAAGGGGAGCAACGCTATGACCCAGATTAGGGAACCTGGAGAAAACCCAACATAATAAACTAACACTAAACATCATTTCCATGTTGCTTAGGTCATTTCCTGGTTCACCAAGCAGCTCCCAGGCATCACTACTGGCAGAAGAAACAGGAACCTCTGGCTGCTTAGGAATTTGCCATGTGCACTGTTAATTTAAATGTCTCAGGCTTCCTGCCTGCTGTGGGGAAGAGGAGGGAAAGGCTACAACTTTGTGAAAGGTATTTCTTAATCTCCCCAAGAAAAAGCTTTAGAAAAGTTCTCCTTTGGATCCACTAAAACCCCAGGACCATTCCTGTGCCTAGCTTGCTGTGTGTCACCCACAATTCACGGAGCTGATAACCATGGCAGATTTGCAGAGCTCTGCCTTTGCTCCTAGTGAACCCCATTCCAGGGCTAATTCAGGGACATTTCTGGGTATTTCTCTGTTTTTCTGGGCTCCTTTTAAGCTCTCATCCTGTCTCTCATCTTGTCTTGCATTTCTCACACCTCTCCTCCCAGTATAGGGGTGTGCAAATATATTACACATTCTGGAGCAGATGAACCCCCTGTGGTCCCTTCCAACCTTACACAGTCTGTAATTTTGTGATTTTGTCATTCTGGCCTCCTTTGCCCAAACGATCAAACAGTCCTTGTGCAGAAGCCCCTTGAATTCTAGCAGCTTCTCCTTCGCTTTTCTTTTCTGGATGCGATGAGGTACTTTTGGGAAGCACGGGAAGCTTGGCACAAATCTGCCACCTTCAAGTCAAAAATGCCTTGTCCAAAGCACCTTCCATGAGACCTGTTAACTCCCTTACTCAAAGCTAAGTCTTTAGTGTAGCTCAGCTCACTGCATTGTATCTGGGAAATCTCACTCCCACTTCGAATTTGGAAGACAATGCAGAGATGGTGGGAGGATGTGGCATTGGTTTCCTGCTGATGGGTTATTTTGGAGCTTGGGAAATAAACAGAAAGAGACAAAACATTAAATTCTCATTATAAAACTTGGCTTGCTTTGCCGTAGTCCAGCTGCCACACAGTGTTGCCCTTTGTCAGGCTTTTTCTCCCTTCTTTTAGTCCCCATTCATTGCACTGTGATACGGAAATAACTTTCTATTACAGAATTGGCCCTTGTCACTTCGTTTATGTCAAAATGCTCTTCTTTCCCCAATCTCATGTTTTTTTTCACATTTTCCTTAAAATTTGCTCCCTTTGTCTCTGGGACAATCTTCCTGTGAGTCCAGACAACTTCGAGGGAATGATTCCACATAAAAATATACCAGAGGAAGTGATTCTAAGTCTTTTTTGTCATAGATTGTTTTGTGTGGGTCTCCTGCAAGTTATTATAAACTCAACAGAAAAGAATTACCCATCTCATTCCCTGAGGAATATTTTCAGCCAGGTAATGAATTGCCTGGGAAATGACTATGGAAGGTGCCGAAGGCCTCCAACAGAACAGCCTCCAGCTCTGTGCTATTAATGGTCCTCCTGAAATGTGTCAAAACTCTGACAGCCTTGCTGTGTCTGCTCTGGGGATGCTGCCTCCAGGGATGTGACTGGGAAAATGTGAAGGCAGTGCAGAAAGAGTGCCCAGAGCAGGGCTGGAGGGAAACATCTCCCAAGGGCTAGGGAGCTCTGATGGAGCTGCTGGGCTCACACACAGAGCTCTCTGCGCTGTGCTGGGGTGAAAGTGGCCCTCAGCACCTCAGGCTGTGTCTGCAGAGCCCACCAGGCTCTGAGTGTGCCACAGTCCCTGGGGCAAAGATCTGCTCAGCTGCATCATTCCCTGCACTGACTGTGGGCTCAGCCAGCTGGAATTCCCTGGAGTGATCCCTCTGAACTGGGCACTGCTGAGGGAACCCAAACGCTGCAGTCAGTTCCGGGTGCCTTTGTGACAATACAGACACTGAGGGGCTGGAGTGTGTTTTGGGAAGGGAACTGAGCTGGGGAAGGGTCTGGAGCCCCAGGAGTGGCTGAGGAAGCTGGGGGTGGGGGGAGGCGGTGCTGAACCTGGACAAAAGAAGGCTGAGAGGGTCCTTCTGGCTCTCCAAAACTCTGTGACAGGAGGGTGCGGCCAGGTGGGGATCAGGCTCTGCTCTCAGGGAACCAAGGACAAGACAAGTGGAAACAGCTTCAAGCTGCACCAGGGATGTTTTGGTTGGATATTAGGGAAAATTTGTTCACCAAAAGGGTCGTCCAGCCCTGGGACAAGCTGCCCAGGGCAGTGGTGGAATCGCTGTCCCTGAAGTGTTCACAAAATATGTGGGTGTGGCACTTGGGAATATGGTTTAGGGGTGGACCTGGTAGTGCTGGGTTAATGGTAGGAATCAAAGGTCTTAGAGGGCCTTCCAACCTGAACAGTTCTGTGAATCAGGATCCCACACTGGTGCAGGCAGCGGGTTTCTTTCTCCCATCCCGTCTCCTGTGGCTGGCAGTGAGGGAGATCGGGGAGCTGATCTGGTGGAATAGGGAAGGTGTTTTTGTCCTCAGCTCTCTGCATCTGCTCCTTGGCCTGACTCACAGAGAGGATCCACTTGTTGCCAGTTCCATCACAGGAGAGACAATTGGAAACATGTGATCCTCCTTTGGCAGTGCTCAGCATCTCCCTGCCCATAGCACCCAGATCATGGTCAAACCTTCAAACAAACCAACTTTCCACCATGAGGGTCAGCGAGGCAGAGGAGGAGTCCTGCAGCTGCAGGTGCTGGACATGGAACAGCAAAGATCTCAGAATCACAGAATTAGCTGAGTTGGAAGGGAACCACAAGGATCATGGAGTCCAACTCCTGCTAGTGGCTACTGCAGCAGTGACTGAAACCCAGGGTGACTTGGGGTGCATGGGGCACCTGCATGCTGTGTCCTGTCCCACTGATGGAGCCAGCGGTCCCAATGCACCGAACAGCACTGTGCTCCGTGGGACCTGTTCCTGCTGCATGCTGAGCTGGGATGCATTTGGGAAGGCGGCTGTGACACTGTGACAGATGGCCAAGAAAGCAAATGCTGTTTTTTTATGTCACCTCCATGTTTCCTCCTCTGCTGTCTCCTGCACTGGAGGCGGTGTTTGGAGATGGGATGTGCTGCCACCACATGCCAGAGCTGAGGAGACAGCAGAAGGTGGAGCAAGGTGCTGGCCACCTCACACACATTTCTCCCCCAGCTTTCTGATGCTTTTTGACCTTCATCAAAGCTTTCTCCTACAGAAATTCAAGCCAAAGGGGGCTTTGAAGCGGGCTGATGCTTGAGCGGAGTGTTTGCTCTTGCAGAGCTCGCTGTTTGTGAGCCCTGTTCAAAACCTCCTGCAGTGGTGCTGGCCCAGGCTGGGGTATTTTTGCCCCAAAGAGTCAGATAAACCAGGAAAACTTGGCCAGGGGATCCTCCTGCCAGCTGGTGATCAATCCTGGCTCTTCTGTGAGCTCAATGCCAGCTGCATGTAAAGGACCCTGAGCAAGCCAGAGCTTTGATAAAAGTCTTTCTGAAATAAGGCTGGATTGGACAGAGCCTAGAGCAACCTGGCTTAGTGGAAGGTGACCCTGCCCATGGCAGGGGCTGGAACTGAATGTTTTTTCAGGTCACTTCCTACACAAAGCCATCCCTTGATTCCATGAAACTCCTTGATGTGCTGCAGCCTCTCCTCCCCCTTTGCACTCAGGATTTTTGGGCAAGAGACCTCTCTCCTCCCCTCCTGGGGCACAAACATCATGGCAGTGTTGTGGAGAACTGGACTAGTGAGAGATGGAGCCCTGGATCCCTGACATGCAGTGAGAATTCAGCAGGAAGAGCACACTCAGCAAGAGAAGGGGAGCACAGGAAGCTGATGACTGTGAACTGCTGTCCCTTGGGTTGTACCTTGGAAGAAGCAGGAATACCTTGCACAGGGACACAGGAATGAATCCACCAGCCTGTGTGGATGGCTGCTGCCCCACGCTTGGGCTCTGTTGCCTGGAAGGAGGAGACACTTCTGCCACCATCTCAGCTGCCAGGATCCAGCTCCTCTCTCAGCCTGCCTGGTGCAGAAGGAGTGATGGACATTGCTGTTTGCACACCCTCTGTCTGCCTCCTCTTCTGCCATGTTGCACTTGGCAATTCTCCCCGTCTCCACTAGGAGAGCTCACAGTCCTCTGCCTTAGCAGTGGGTAGGCAGACAAGAAGGGTTGGACAGATAGAGTCTCGGAGGTTCTCCTGTCTCTCCCTGCCTCTGATGGACAGAGCCTCCCTGAATTCAAGGACATGGCAATTGACCAGCGGGGATCACTGGTGTTTGAGACACTTTTCCTAAGGTAAGAGAAACTGAATTGTGAGAGGTTGGTGAAAAATCACTGTCACACAAGGTGACAGAGTTATGAACTGGCCTCGTTTCCACTGTGAGCTGGGAGCCCTCGTGGGCTTAGGGAGCTCCAAAGAGCTCAGCACAGCAGCTTCCAGGCTCCCAGCACTGAGGAGCAGGAGACTACAGGTGAAGGGTGAGCAGCTCTGTTTTGGACAGGTGTACTGGGCTCTGCTCAGTGCCTCCTTAAAGCCCTCCAGGAGTAACTCATGCCCCATTTAGAGATAGTTCAGGAGAATAAAGCAATAGGGACAGTGGTGGGCAGATAGGGAGGTGACTCAGTACAGATGTAATGACAGGAAAATTCTGTGGAGAAGCAGCATAAAGTTTGGAGGAGCAGAGAAGAGCTGGTCTGCACCCACATACCCCGGCCCAGCCTGGAGCAGGAGCATTGAAATGGAAATTACTTTCTATTTACAGTTCCAACATCCTCCCTGCTCCCCCCAGGAGCTAGACTGGGACCTTCCCTGCCTGTCTTGGGTGACTCTGTGGAGGGAGCAGAATGATGCTGGTACTCTGTGTCACAAACAGGTGTATGGGGGGAACAGGTATGCTCTGAGTCTTTGGGGAGCAGGCTCGCTCCCTCATCCTCTCTGGACAGCAGAGATCTGTAACAGTGAGCAGTGTGCTCATAGTTAAACACACACTCTGCCCTCACCATCTCCCTGGGTCACTCTTTTGTGGTTGGGGCTCTTGTTGAGGTGAAGCAGGTATAAAAGCAGGAAAGGCCTTTGCAATGGTTTCACAGAGATGTTTATTTCAGCCATGTGCGCGCACACTCCCGGAGTTCTGAAGCAAAGGCAAGACTGTTGGTCTGGGAGTTTAGGTTAAGTACATGGGGGTTTCACAAGGGTGAGGTTAGGGCATAGGGGCCAACAGGGAAACAGGGTGGGAGTGACCAAAAGGCTGACAGAGAGAGGGCGGGGGGCTGTCCTAAGGAACAGAACAAGGGTTAGTCTTGACCTGATAGAATAGGATTCGTTATCAAAAGGAGATAACTGAGAGGCTTCTCATATCTTTCTAACTAAGAGTGCCTTTCAAAGTCTCCATATCACTCCACAGTCATGCAGGGGCTCAGGAACAAGGCAAGGTGGGACCCACATGGGCTGGGCAGATCCACAGCTTCCTTCAAGTGGCAGAAGAGGCCAGGAGGTATTTCAGACCTCCCTAGAAGAGCCTGATCATTATTCTGCAGCATTATTCTGCTGTGCAGGAAGACATGTGTGGGAGTGCATAAAAGCAATGCCAGCCCACATCTGTGCTTCTTTTACCCACAGAAGTAGCATTGGCAGCAAAAAGGAAACTTGTTCCTGTGCTGTGCCCACCTGGCCCCGGGGGAATGACTCTATGCTGTAAGACCCAGGCCCCAGCATCAGCAGCAGGTGCCAGGGAGCAGGAGCTGAGGCCGAGCTGTGCCTGGAGCCAAAACCCTCCCTTGAGCTGCTCAGTGGCTGAGAGTGGCTCAGAAGCTCAGAGGCCTCCCACCCTTCAGTGGGCCCTGGAGCTCAGCCTCCTGGACACAGAGCATGTAGCAATATAAGGGATCACTGGGATGTGCCCCCGGGTGATGGGTCCTTTGAGAGCAGGAGTGTGAGGACACAGAACCCCAAACCCTTGAGTTGAACCCAGTCTACCTGTTCTCACCCCTATGTACTGCTCAGCCCTGTCGTGAGGAAGAAGAGGCAAATTCCACACTTGTCTGCTCACCTTGGTTGTCACGGGGCAGGTATTTTAGGACGAGATTTCCTTGAATAATTCTCCTCATCTGCCAAACTCAAAATTTGCTGCCAACAGTCATGAGTCCTCTCCCTCACCTTCCTTCCTCTCCTCTGTTTTTTGGATAATTTTCTTTATTAAGATAAATGAGTGGTAATATATTGTGTGTTAAACACTCGTCCTTGCAGTCTGCCAAACAAAGAGCATGAGGGAACTCTGAGATTCCAGCTGTTGCTAGTTCATTCACATTTGGGCAGGTCAGTTTTTAAAGAATTTTCTCAGAACAATTCTTCAAGATTTCCTATGGAGCCTATAACATGAAATTTTGTGAGAAAGCACTATCACAAAATCACACTATCGTAGAATAGTTTGGGTTGGAAGCGATTTTATAGATCATCCTGTTTCACCCCCAGCCATGGTCAAGGACACCTTCCACTATCCCAAGTATCTCCAAGCCTCATCCAACCTGGCCTTGGACACTTCCAGGGATCCAGGGGCAGCCACAGCTTCTCTGGGCAACCTGTGCCAGGGCCTCACCACTCTTATAGTAAGAAATTTCTTCCAAATATCCAATCTAAACCTACCCTACTTCAGCTCCTTCAGGCCATTTGCCCTTGTTCTGTGGCTCCAGACCCTTGTCCAAAGTCTCTCTCCAGCACTCCTGGGGCCCCTCTGAGTACTGAATGAAGGGCTCTAAGTACTGAGTACGGAAGGGGCTCTAAGGCTTCTCCAGAGCTGAATTACCCCAACTCTCTCAGCCTGCAAGCTGTGAGCCCCAGACCCAGAGAAGTCGTGGAGGGCTTGCTGTTGATACCTTTTCTGTGCAGGGGAATAGGCTGGTTCTGGACTGGAAGAAGTTTTGTGGGTGAGAGACCCCCAGCTCTGCATGATGCTGTTAGGTTCCTGCAGTGGGATCACCAATTTTTGACCACCTTTAAGATGATGCCAGTCTGCTTTCCAGAGTAAAAGGTCCTACTTTTCTGTACCCATACCTGGCACTTCCTTCAGTGTGCTGGGTTTCCCAGGCAGAAAATTTCTGCAAAAAAAGGTCTGGTGTTTTATCTGACAGATTTTCCTGTTGCTTGGAAATCCACAGGACTCCTGGGTGCAATGACACAAATCTATTTCTTCTGCAACAAAGTGTTCTACAGTCTTGGAAAAGTGAAAGGAATGGCTCAATGGGCGGCTTCCACTGGGGAGTTAGTGTGGGCTTTCATTCAGCAGCCATATGCTCACAAAGCCAACAGTTGCCTCTTTCCCTCATGGAAGCAGCCACAGAGCAGTTCAGCAGAGTGTGAAACTTCCCAGCAGCCAGGTTTGCTGAAGCTCAGACAGCCCTTTGGCTTCCAGAGGCTCTGGGAGTAGCTGTGTGTAGATGAGTGTCTGCAAAGCACAGCAGTGATGGGAAGGGCCCCACTGTGGCACCAGGTGGGGGGAGGAGACCCTGCTAAATGGCCCAGCCCCACCACTCATGTGCATCATGCACACCCAGCCCTGGCAGCCCTGCCTGGAGCAGCGGGCAGACCCATATCCCTGGCTTTCATTTCCCATCACCTCCAACTGGTCTATTCTAAGAAAGTGTGCCTAGGATTCATCTACCCAAAGTGTCACACTTCACAGCTTCCTTCCCACACAGAGCTTGGTTCCTTGCTCTGAATAAACATCACTTCCCTGCCTGCCTCCCTACAGCCAGGCTGCTGCCTGCCTCCCCCTGTCCCCTAGGGAAGTGTGGCATGTCTAATCCATACCTTGGGAGCTGTGTCCTGCTTCCCACTGGGAAAAAAGGATAGGGATAAAAACTACACCAGCCTCCTTGGCTTCCAATTCCACCCAGGGCAGGCAGAGGCAGGTACTCCCAGATAGCAACACCAGAAGTTTCAGTGCTCAGGGATCTGATCCCAGGCAGGTTCCAACCCACTTCCCAGTGAGAAAAGGCCAGTTTTAAGGACAGCAGATGGTTTGTGGTTCCTGAAGAGTTCCCTTTCTTGACATAGAAAGGGCTGGCACTACTCAAAAGCTCCTGAGTGATATCCAGAGGGTGGTTCCAGACTCTTTTTGGTGGTGCCCAGCACCAGGAGAAGGAGCAATGGTGATAAACTAAAACACAAGTTCCACCTTAATATGAGGAAGAATTTCTTTCCATTGTGTATGGCAGAGCCCTGGAACAGGGAGGGTATGGAGTCTCCCTCTCTGGAGACATTCCAAACCCACGTGGACAAGTTCCTATGTTACCTGCTCCAGGTGACCCTGCCTGGGCAAGGGGTTTGACTCCAGGTGATCTTCAGAGGTCCCTTCTAGCCCTAATGATTCTGTGATTCTGTGATGTGGGTTTTGTCCCAGCTGATGTGCATTTTGTCCCAGTCCTTCCTACAACAGAAACAACTAATTTTTGTGAAAGCTCCCTGTCAGCTCCATCACAGCACCAGTGTAAAAGACCCAGAGAACCTCCTGGGGCATCTCAGAGGTTACCACAGCCAGAAGCTAAAGGCAGGTTCAGAATCCTGCTTTTAGGACTCAGGGTAATGCTCAGTAATGAAGAAACTGTACTGACCCTGAACACGGAACACCATCCAGCTCTGGGAAGACACTCGAGTAAGCAAAGACTTTGTGACAGTCGTTCATCTGTGACATATGCAGAACAAGCTTTTCAGGAAAGAGATCAAGAACTGTTTCTATGAGGACTGATGGGATGTGAAAATCCAGGGAAAAACAAAGAGAGATTTGGCCGCTTGGGGAATGTACTTGTGGAGAGCCCAGCAAGCCCAGCTACAGGAGATGACAGACTGAGATGGATAAAAGGACTTAGTCTTAAGCTATGCTAGGGAAGGTTCAGGTTGGACATCAGGAAGGATTTCTTCACTGATAGGGTGGTCAGACTTGGCAGGGGCTGCCCAGGGAAGTGGTGAAGTCTCCATCCCTGGAAACATCCAAGGAAGGACTGGACATGGCACTCAGTGCTCTGGGCTGGGTGACAAGGTGGGGATTGGGCACAGGGTGGGCTCAATGGTCTTGGATGTCTTTTCCAGCCTGGATGATTCTGTGATATCACCACAACCAGAACCATTAAATAGTGAGACTGAATATTTCTATCCTATTCCAATCTCTCACAGGGATAGTTGGCAATACAAGAAAGCTCCAACAAGCCCTATGTTGCAGCCTCACCAATGTAATCATCCAACACACTGTGTTCTCCCAGGGCCGCAGTTATGAAAAATTCAGAAAGAACTAAATTCACCATTTTATCACTTGCAGTGATCAGCTCAATGTCAGGCCAACACAGGGCAGGTAGCGGCTCATATCTCTATAAATCTGCTATTTTTATGTCATCTAAGCCCTGAAATTTTAACCCACTTTTGCCTGAGCAGGCTTCAGTGTCCCCAGGCTGATACCTGAATAACCAACGGCAATCTTTCCTCCTCTTGCTCCTCAGCTTGGGCTCCAAAGGACACTCTGTCACTGTTGCATTAAAAAAAAATCAAAGGAAACCCACCATAGTCTGGTACATGGTCTGGCCCAGACCTTTTGGCAGGTGCTCCTTGAAGCAGCTGTAATCACTCATTTAAATCTCATTTATTTTTATTTTAGAAGGCTTCCTAACAACACAAAAAATTTCTTTCCTGCATCTCATTGGAATTGTGTGCACATTGCCATGGCAACCCATGCCTGAGATTTTTGTGGTCCAGGACCCATTTTATTGATTATTAAATATCTGTGCAATAAATACATATACATATATATATGCAGCTTTGTTTTCCCATCTGTCTGTTCCATCTGTTTATTTCCCATTGAAATACAACCATTTGGCTCGGCCACAGCTTTCTTCCTTTCCTCATGGGCCTGGCTGAAGGAAACAGAGATGCATTTACTGGTGGTCATGGAAGTGGTGGAGGGGAGGAAGAGGAATGGAAGACATTGATGTGGACACCAACCTGACCATCACACACAGAGAAAAGCCTTTAACTGATGACAACACCTTCTAGTCTGAATTGCTGCCCATTCCCAGTTATCTCCCAGCTGGGAAGGGGAAGAGAAGCTCAAGAGGACTCCGGCCACCAGCAGTGTACTGGCTGCAGCTCGATCACAGCAGCTTTGTTTCCTGCCACAGGCTCACTGGGGAAGTGGAGTCAAACTTGTGTCACTGGTCAGCAATAGGAAACATCATAACTCAGCTGCTTCCACCGAGAGTCCTTCTTACCTTCCCGAAGATAAGGACAAAAGTATCACTCTATTCCAGTACACTGTTCTGTGGAATGGAAAAACACTAGTAACAAGATCTTTGTGCTGAACCGATTGCGTTTCCCCAATAGTACCTCTGTGCCACACTGACCCTGTTCCTCCCACAGCCCCGTGTACCGACAGTTCCCTGCCTGGATCAGAACTGCTGCCGACAGCTGTTTGACATCCCCCCTCACAGGCACTAATTCCTCCTGGCAGTGTTTGCCTTACCTGCCCACCCCCACGGCTCTGATAGGAGAGAGGATGTGTTCCCAGCCTCCCAACACCCTCTCGTTATTTAAGCTGTTAGTTGTTAATTATAGTGCTGCATTTCAACTTGATACTTCCCAACCATGCTATTAGACCAAGATCGGTTCCCAGTGGAATATTTTTGGAGACTCTGCTAGAAGTGAGCCTGTGCCTCTATCAGCCAGGGTGAGACATTCCTGACTGCTCTCAGGAGATTGTAACTGCACTTGCTGCTTTAAGACCCACACCTGCACTTGTAACCAGCAAGTAACATTCCTGCTCTCTAGATGGGATTAATCTCTTTCTTAAGGACATGAACATAAGGATATATTGCTTTTAATGATGTAAAGCTATTAAAAAGTGTCCAAAGGTGGACTATGAAGATGGGGAAGGGTCTGGAGGGGCCACACAAGAAGCAGCTGAGGTAATTTGGCTTGTTCAGCTGGAGGAGAGGAGACTGAGGGGAGACTCACTGGGGGCTGCAGCTCCTCCACAGGGTCAGCTCTGATCTCTGCTTCCTGTGACAAGGACAGGACCCAGGGAATGGCTGGAGCTGTGCCAGGGGGTTTGGTTGGATCTCAGGGCAAGGTTCTTCCCCCAGATGGTGCTGGGCACTGCCCAGGTTCCCCAGGGAATGGTCCCAGCCCCGAGGCTGCCAGAGCTCCAGGAGTGTTTGGACAGCACTGCCAGGGATGCACAGGGTGGGATTGTTGGGGTATCTGTGCAAGGCCAGGAGTTGAACCTGATGATTCTGTGTGCTGCTTCCAGCTCAGGATATTATAGGATTCTCTGAATCACACAACCATGACCACCAGGCGTGGGGGACCCACACTTTCCTCTGGGTGAGGAAGGTGTTCCTGTGAAGTTGCCAAGCAAGTAGTCAGATCAAGTGAGAGCAAACACCTAAGAAATAGATATGATGCTGATATTCTCTAGCTTGTAGCAACATTATCCAGCCAAGTTATCCCTTTGCCTTGTGCGACCACAGAAATCCTTGCTTCAAATGCAGAAACAAGTGAACAAATGCAGTGATCAAACCATCAACCTGCTCTGGGCAAGAGCATGGGGGGGAAAAAGGAGTAGACTGTGTTACGAGGAAAGGCTTGAGGATCTTGACAGAAGAGCACCTATTTCCCTGGGCTGTGTTAAGTGAGACATTGCTTTGTGGGTTTTTTTTCAAGGCGAATCAGATGTGATGGATCAGATATGCCAGAGGAAACTTAAGGGCTGGATGAAGAGTGCTGCAGAAAGCACCTGCTGCTGGCACCACCTACTCATTGTGATCACTCAAGGCCAGCCGAGCACCACAAAACACAGCCCAGCCCAGGGACAACAGCCAGGAGAGTCTGGCGGTGTCTCTGCCTCTGTCATCTGGCTGGAAACATTTTACTCAACATCTACAGAGAAATCACTGTAAGAGAGTTCACAGCATGCTTAGCAGGATGTAACTTATCATAAAAATGACAAAAAGCAGAAAAGAGGCAATAAATTTAAAAGAACTAAAATAGAAACATGAACATTGTATTGCATTGAGCCGTAGCTATAGTTGAGAACAGCCTTTTCACCGGGAAATTCAGGGTGGTGATTCAGCTCCTCAGTGCTTTGCCAAATTTGCATAAAAACACCTCAGTAATTTTAATTTCATCTTGAATAGGCATTGTTTTAATTGTGACTGCTTTGCCCGCTCTGCACTATCTGCAGGAATCAAAAAAGTGCAGCAGGAGGGCTGTGGATGACTTCGGCTTCTTCCTCCAGCCACATCAGTAACCCATCAGATCCTTGCTCTGCCCCCCCCCCAAGTCTGCGCAATGCAAAACAAACACTGCAGTGCTGAAATAATCACAGCTACTAATTACAGCCCCAGAGGGGCTGTGCAAAGAAACCCAGTACCTTCCTGCCCAGGACAATAAAGCTCCAGCAAAGCTGCCTCAGAACATGATGCTAAGCATAGAACCACTGTGATGCTTAGTGGTGAGGTGAGCAACTTGAGCTCCAGGTGGTTTCACTTAAAATCAACTCCTCTGACAAACCACTGGTTCTCAGAGAACTTAAACCCTCAGAGAAACCACTTTAAGGTAGCACTCACCGTCATCTGTGTTCAATAATTTAATTCTCATTGTATGATAATCTAATATCCAGCCAAGAAACCTGCCTGGTCTAGTGGAAGGTGTCCTTGCCCATGCAGGAGGTTGGAACTAGATGGTTTTTAAGTCCCAATCCAACCCATTAATCTATGATTCTATAAATTATGCTGATGTCCTCACTTGTCTTTCAGTGTATGTGAACAGTCATTTATTAAACGCTCTTTCTGGGACAGGTAAACCCCTGCCCCTTTAACCCTTTCTGACCTGACCTGAACACACTTGACCCTGCAGTTCTGTGGAGGGAGTGGTTCAGGCAAAGACCTCTCTAATTTGTCATCTTTTAAGGCATGATGCTCAAAAAAAGACAATGTCCAGCTGAAAACTCCTCAGCAGTGAGCAAAGTGCATTACTTATCTCCTTCATCTTGCATATGACAGTAAGTGCTGTATCCTTGGAGGAGGAAGAGCAGACCAAGTCCTTTTGAGCTTGAAAGAAAAGATATGCAAAATTACCTAGGAACACTTTTAATTAATTACTGCCTACTGACAGCAGCTGGCAAAACAGCCCTTTGCCCATCAGCATTCAGACAATTAGCTCTGTCCTCCACTCAAGACAGTGGAGCAGCTCTGTATTTAGTTATATTTTGGGTGAGTTCAAAGTGAATAGCTTCTGTCATTTATTGTCTGCACAGAAAAATCTCTAAATCTCATTTCTTCAAAGAGTGCTGTCTCCAGCTCAGGGATCAAAGCACTGCAAAGGAGACATTTTCCTCTGGGGAGGGTCAGGACTGAGTTTTCTGCTTTCTTCAGGAGCTCTCTGTGACAGAGAACCTGTCCTTAGAATCATAAAATTGTTTGGGTTGGAAAGGATTTTGAAGATCATCTCATTTCCTTGCCACCTTCTAATAGACCAAATTGCTTCAATGCCTCACCCTCTGGAATGTCTGTCTATCGCCACTGTAAGGGTTGGTCCGAAGTTTCCCTTGTCTTTGCCTCCCGACCGTCGCAAGGAGACCCTGAGGACCCCCACCCAGGCTGACTCTGAACAATGGTTTCCTGGCCTAGGTGGATGCTTGTCAAGTGACTGTGTGCAGGTGTGTTGTGTTCACTGGACTGTGCTGTTGTGGCATCAACCAGAGATTGTGTTGTCCCAACTGGAGACTGCGTGTACTGAACGATCGCACCTGTCTCCTAGAGCACCACACAATGGACCATAAATCTTCCCGCTTTTTGGCCAGAAGCCACTCGCCTTGGAAAAGGACTATAAGAGAGATCTCCCCACAGATGAAGACCCATCTATTGGCTGGACCATGAGGACGTCCGTCTCATCTCCTTGGTAGCTATTATCCCATCCCCTTCTTCTTTTTCTCTCTATACTTTGTTTCCTATATCTCTCCCCTCTATCGCAACTGAGTTGTTGGCATTTAATAAAAATGCATTGCTGTTGTTGAATAAACTGATTTTGTCCCCTGCATTTTGCCTGTTTGCACCTCTGAGATTGAACGAACCATCATGACCCCCGCTCTGTGTTAATAGCGGATCGTGACAGCCACTGATGCCAGAATGCTGAAGACACTATGTAGATTTTCCTCTGGAGCATCTCAGCTGTGTGCCACCCCTGGCTCATCCCATGTGTCTTCAGGACATGCACTACAGCCCTTTGGCCCCCTCAGACCCCCAGCAAGGGGGGCTCTCATGCAGGAAGATAGTTTGAGCAATTCCTGAGAGCATGGAAAGGAGCAGTTGTCATGGATACCAACATGCAACAGGAGGGTCCAATTCAGCTCTGCTTTGCCTGTCCTCATGTGGATCTGTGGAGTGCCCATTCCACAGCACGGAGGTAAAGAAAATTGAAAATTAAAATCGGCATAGGAGCAAAACTGCAATATTTAAGGGCAGTCCCCAGCCTTTTTACCTGGACAGCTATTCCCAAATACACAAAGCCAGGACATGCTTTGGGCTATACAGTTGCTGATGGTGGACAGGAAGATAAGGGAAGAGGTACATGCAATAAAAGGTTTGGCATCTTGGGGAGAAGGTCTCAATCCTGAATTTACTGAAGAGATAGAACTTTCCTGGGCTGGATTCAGGCCCCTGCAGAGCACTGGGCATCAGCTATACTTGGCACTTTCCCCCTGGCACTTTCCCCCTGACTCTGTGACCTCCAGAAGTTTGAGAAATTTCACCATATTTTCATTTTCAAAGGAAAACCTCTCCCCAGATATAAAGCTGTCAGGTCTGATGATTTCGTGCTGAAATGTTTTGTGTTTCCCATTTGAAATTAGTACTTCTATTTATCCTGTACATTTTATTTGTTTCTTGTTCTGGCCAATCAGATTTTCCCATTGCCTTTTCCCCATAGAGTTCATCACAGTGTTCTGGTTGAATTTTAGGTATAAAATAAATTCTGGACCAAACTCCTCTGTTTCTCTTTTTTTTTTTTTTTTTTTTTTTTTTTTTTTTTTTTTTTTTTTTTTTTNNTTTTTTTTCTTTTTTTTTTTTCTTTTTTTTCCATTAAAAAAAAAAATAAATGGCATTTACTGGGATCTAGGAAAGACAAAACTTTGGTTCCTGAATTACTTCTGAAAACGTTCTATTATATGCACATACATGCACAGAATTGCTCTATCAGAAGACCTTTTTGGATCCAGCAGGACTGAAATCTAACATAAATTAAAATATTTTCAAGATGATTGCTTGCAAACATAAGCATCAATTAGTTATCTCAGTCTGGTTAAGCAGCAGTGTGGGCAGATGATTACAAATAGTTGTGTTGCTGCCACTTACTGCCTTATCACCCCACACCAAAAATCCCTTTGGTTTTCCTAATGGTCTTGGTCTCTTTCTCAGATTCCAGTCCAGGGAAGCATCTAAACCTACTCTGACACAAACAACCCCAGATGCTGAAAGTAACGTGAGTGCTTAACAGGCTTTTGAATTAAACCCAAACAGGAGCAGCCTTTGTTTATCATATTGATTAGGAAGGCAGGGGGTTTAAACTATCACATGGGGCAGGGAAGCACCAGGAACTCACAAAACATGATGAACCAAAAGAGGTTTTTAACAAATCCCAGGACAGGGCATTCACAGACCTGTGTGCCAGACCTGGGCTTGTTTCAGCCATGCTGCACAACTGCCCATCTCCAGGCCACCAGTCTTGCTCTGCTCAAACCTCTTCCATGACCTAATTCTTTGAACCTTCCAGAAGGAGGCTGACTTGGGTATTGAGAATTTCACTGCTAGGTTTTTCGCTCAGCCCTGGATTGCAGGGATTGAATCAGGTTGTATTGAGAGCCACCCACTCCTTCCTCCTCAACTTGCACCCAATGATCCTTGTGGGTCCCTTCCAACTCCAGAATATTGTGTGATCTGTGAACTCCCAGCCCAGCCCACCCAGCCAGGGACAGGCGAGAGCCATAGCCCCTGCCCCCAGCCCCCACTACAGACCTGCTAATTACACTTGTCTCAAGATTAGTCAGAAGGAATCTGTTCCCTGCAAGCTGAGCTGAGTTTGGCAGCAGCTGCCGCTGCCTCCTCATGCCAAGCTGTGCCAAGCCAGCCTCATCACACTGCTGGATCCCTGGCACCATCTCAGCCTCTTCAAAGCAGCAGAGGGGCATTAGCTGTGCTTCATTAGCATGGTGGTGGCTTGGGCTGCAGCCCTGCAGGGTCATTCCAAAGGGGGTTTTGTAGAATCCCTGAGTAAGAAGGGACCCACAGGATCATCCAGTCCCACGCCTGGCCCTACACAGACACCCCAACAATCCCACCCTGTGCATCCCTGGCAGTGCTGTCCAAACACTCCTGGAGCTCTGGCAGCCTCAGGGCTGGGACCATTCCCTGGGGAGCCTGGGCAGTGCCCGACACCCTCTACATTTGCAGCCCCCAATCAGGATTTTGCAGAGGAGAGAAGGTGGGAGTGAATAAGGAAGTTGAGCACATCCAGACTCCACAGCAGAGAAGGATCTCCAGTGCTTCTCTGTCCCTGTGTTTCAGGAAATGCATATTTCCTCTAGGGGCTTCATCTCCAGCCCAGCAGAGAAACTTTAGGGGGCAGACCCAGAAATGAGTCACCTCTTCCCCCATTTCCTTTCCTCAAGGTCTCTACTCTCCCTGATTCAGAGATCCTGGAAGCTGGCACTCCCTTTTTCTACACCTTCAGCTACTGATGCCAGAGTTGCGTTTAATCCCCTGCTGCAGCCCCCCAGACTTAAGAGCTGTGAGAAGCAGCAGAACTGTGGAGCTTTATAGGGGACCACAGGCCCTCCTGCCCTCACACACCACATACTCATCCCCTACTCCACCTCCACTCCACAGAATTGCTCAGGTTGCAAAAGCCCTCCGAGATCAAGTCCAACCATTCCCCCAGCACTGCCAAGCCCACCAAAACCCATGTCCACAAGTGCCACATCTGCATTTTTTGAACAGTTCCAGGGATGCTGAATCTACCACTTCCCTGGGCAGCCTGTGACAGTGCCTGACCACCCTCTCAGTGAAGGAAGGCTGGTCAAGACTCAAAACACTTTGCTCCTCTCCCTCCTCTCAGCTCCAGGCAGCTCCTAGCATTCCTGCCCAGGATGCTGTGGATGAATTGCACTGGTTCTTTCTTTGTTGAACCTCAGCAAACAGTTGCCAGCCCAGACTTCTGTGAAATTTCTTGGGACAGCTTCATGCCCTGAAACTACTGAGCACAAGCCTGGAGCTAGGCCAGTGCCCCGGCTCTGAGTTTCGTTCTATGCTAAACAGCAGAACAAGCTCCTCCTCCTCCTGCATTCTAGATCCAGAATTTCTTTCCTATAGAAAGACTCAGTTTCTGTTAAAAGTGCCAGCTTCCTGCACAGTATTGGTGCCCTCTTCTGGGCTCTCTGGCAGCCAGTGGGCTCAGCAAAATTCCAGCTGCATACACCAATCTCTGAGGTCAAGAAGGTGGAAATCCTTCCCAAAGCCCTGTGTCCCCACATCACAAGACCTGGCTCTGAAAATGAAGATATCTGAGGTTGTGCTTTCTCTTGCTCTGTCCTATGAACCTTGACCCTAGTAAATGCTCTGGCTTTAGCTCTTCCCTGGGGCTGCTTTTTCAGTGATGTGGTATGGGAAGGAAACTGAGTGCAAGATTGACCGGCAGTGTGGCTTTCTCTCACCTGATTTAACCTGTATGGGTCTCCCACTAACTCCCAAATCCCACTGTGTCTGGAGCAGCCAGTGTTGCAGAGATCAATTAGAAGCCCTTTAGATCAATTAGAAGTCTTTATTAGCAAAGAAAGTCGTTGCAGTCAGAGCTATTTGGGAAGAATAACTTAGAGAAAAGGGTGTCCCTCTTCTCCCTTGCTGGATATTTCAGCTATTGTGAAGTGGTTGGGGGGACGAACAAAATGGACATCGGTGGCTGGAGGCATGCCAGATCTCATGAGATCTGAGTTTTTATGTGCCCCTCACCTGCTTCACAGACCTGGTCCTTCCTTAGGGGCTGTTTTCCCTTCTGCCCCGCTCTTTTCTCATGGGAGCAGAGCCCATCACAGCTGAGAGGAGCCAGGACCCGCCTGCCTTGCCTTGCCCTGCCCAGCAGCAGGTGGGATCAGCCACCTCCATCCCAACGAGCTTTTGGCAGTGAGTCCAGGCTGATCTCCCTGTGGATGAAAACATGGCCCAGGACAGAGAGAGAGACAAATGCTGGGGACACATTTGAGGAATTTCAAGGCATTGCAGAGAGCAGGCCTGGAGCTGAGGGGAGAGGAGAGTTGGGAATTCACTGGGGCAAGCTGGGAACCTGTGTGGCATGTGGGTGGATGCAGCTCCACCTGGGATCATCCTACAGACAGAGTTGAGGTTGTGCTTAGAGGAGAGAAAATGCCAGGAGCTGTTGAAATAACTGGCAGGAAGTGACACTGTGGTAAGCAGAACTGTGGAGACCGGAGTCAGACTGGGACACCTCTGCTCATGTTGGATGTGACTGGGAAGCCATATCCTCTGCCCAAGTCATTGGCAGAGTGGGCAGAGAGGGAAGGGTCCTGTCACCAGCACCTGGACACAGGCTGGATGTGGAGAGCTCCAAGAGAGAAGAGCTGTGGGTGAGGGAGGTCCAGGAGAGCTCTGCAGGTCTCACCTCTTAGTGTTCCCAGCTGGAGATGGGAAAGTGCTGGCATGCAGGAACAGTGGCTGGGAGGTTCCAAGGCAAGCACAGTGGATCCCCAAGGGGCAAAGCAGAGGGCCAGTGCTCACGCCCAGCTCAGGGGGTGCTCACCTCACTCCAGTTCCTCTCCAAGGCTCCAGTCAGTCTTTCAAGGACTCAGAGTAGATTATATCCACCTCCACAGTGATCTTTTACCTGAACAACTCCAAAGCACCAGAGTAAGCATCCCCAGGGTCCCTTGGGTCCCCTGGGGGCTGTGTAGACATGTGGAGCACTGCTGGGCAGTGTGGAGCATGCCACTACCATGGCAACAAGGATTCTGCTGCTTCTCCCTGTCACCTCAGTGATGCCTCACAGGCTGGGCGGCCTCATCTTCCTGCCCACCTTGCTGACACCCACCAGGCCTGGCCTTTGTGGGAAATACGGCCCCCGGAGAAATCTCGGAAGAGGAAATACGGCTGGAATATCCTAGAAGGAGAGGACATTAGGAGAGATGATCAGAGGGATGGAGGAGTATGAGAGTGCTATTCAAGGTGTTTTTTGGTGGCAATTGTAGCAGAGCAAGAAGCAGGGAAAACCCAGAAACCCAGACTGAAGATGAAGGCCTTGCAATTCAACAGGAAAACTCTGGGTCTCCATCTGTGGAGGGCACCTAGAACTGGCTTGGGGTGGGAGACTGAAAAAATAAGACTGTATTGAAGAAAATAGGGAATTATGGTTTTGAGGGGAAATTATATTTACAAAAATCTCAGAGGAAGAGAAGACAGAAGTTGCTGAGTAAAGATCAAGGTGTGGCCACACACTAGGAAGGACTTCCTGCCAGCTTGGGTCATCCTAAAAAGCACATCAGCAGCTTCCAATAGGAAGTTTGGATTAAAGCCTGGAATACTTTAGGCAATCCCTTAGTTTTGATTGGAATCTCTTTTAAGAAGGGTGTGTTTTCTCAATGTTGCAGTTTGTCCTGGAAATGAAGTTTAGATTCCTATGATTGTATATTGAGATCTACAAGTGAGCAGTTTAAATATACAGACAGCCAGAAACTCGGGAAGAGTAAAGCTAAAAACTCCTTCTTACTTGTACCAGGGTTTCTAGAGGCGGGACGTAGGGGGAGGGAGAAGTGCTTTTAGGGTAAATATGTTCAGATCATCCTGCTGGCTTGTGAAAAAAATGTGTCTATGAGAAAACAGCGCAAGATAAAGAAAAAAAGAAGAGAAATATGAAAACACCCACCGCTTCATTTAAGATCCAACAGAAATAAAGTGCACACAACAGCTCAGAGACCGCAGAAGGCACCAGCAATCATTCTTGGGGAAAATCTTGCCAGGTTAAGACATTCCTCCCTCCCACCGTCCCTCCTTCCCTTCCTCCCTGTCCTCTCAGAATGATGAAATAATGAGAAAATCCATGAGAAACTTGTACCTCCCATCCTCATGGCTGGGAGGGGTGGGGAGCAAACACGGCAAGAGCAGCCTCACCCCTCATCCTGGCTGGAGCCAAAGGAAAGGGCAGGGCTGGGGAAGCGTGTTTGTTTCCAGGCTGTGCCTATGGAGAAAACGTCACCCTGGTGAACAATGGAATAAGCAAATCCTTAATGTTCCTCTAAAAAAAAAGAAAATAAAATTGCACTACACTCTAGATCTAAGGTTTTTTTTTTGTTTTGTTTTGGTTTTTTTTTTCCTGATAGTTTTTGCATAAATAAACCAAGTCTGGTCTGAAATCAATTTGGATAAAACCAAGCAGGAGAAGGAATGAAGAGTTCCTTGTGGTTTGTCGGGTGGGGCTGTGCATCTCTCCTGCGTGGTGCAGCCTGAACCATGGGGATCTCCCTGATCACCTTTCTACTGAACATGGTGGAACTTGATAGTACCTTTGAGATCTCCACTTCATCAAATCAGAGTGAAACTCATGTTCAGAAGTTATTACAAAGAAGGCAGCCAGCCAGGCCAGACTTTGAATGACTCAATGGATCTCATTTCCTGAGGGAACCTGGCTAAAAATATAAATGATCTGAAGCAGGTGCAACATTTTTGAAATTCCCTAGTTTTGTGTTCATTTTAACTCATCAGCTCATTAAGGGATTTGTTTGTGAGTTCTCAGATGAGTTTAGCAGTCACTGAATGTTTGCTGTGATGGCAGGAGGAGGGATACCCTTCCTACATAGCAAAGAAATTCCTGCTTGAAATACAGAATTCCGGCTCACATGTGAAACTGAACTTGGCTCATCCATAGGAAAATGCCAAGAGTACAGACTCACTTTCTTACCACCTTATAGTGTTTGTTATTCCTGTACTTACCTTGCAAAGAGCACAACCAGTGGTAAGTACATGGAAAAACCATCCCGTGTCATCCTGAGTAGGAATTTACCTCCCTCCCTCCAAAGGAGCAAAGTGAGTAACGCGCACATGCTAACTCCATTTATAAATAAGAATTGATACAGGACTAGTTTGTGTATCCTCCATGATTTGAAAGGAGGGATCTGGGATTGGTGGGCATTTTGCATCATCGCTTAGCTTGTTTTACCCTGTGAAGGGCTAAGGGTTGTTAATAAAGGCAGAAACTGCCCTGGTACTACTCAGGATCAACTCTGGTGGTGCCAGACCATTCTCTGAGACCTGAGAAGAGCTTTCAGTGCTCAGCAGAGTCCAGCTCTCCCATGGGCTGTTCCATATTTGTGAGCAATGCAGAGGGAGAAGCAGCATAAAAGTAGGGGCAGGAACAGGGGGACCAGCTGGGGAGCAAAAAGAAGTGTGAAAGAGCAGGCTGGGGGTGAAGGGAAGCACAGTTACTCTGTATTTTGGATATTAAATTATCTGTGAGATGGGGCTGAGTAGTCTGGGGGAGCAGAGGATTGAGGGGGCAGCAGGCTCAGCCTGAAGGCACCTGGAGAGGCTCAGGGCAGGATTTGCAGGATGATGATGCCTGTATGGCAGGTGACACAGGGGAGGAGGTGACAAAGGAGGGATGAAAATAGTGGTGGCTTCTGCCAGAGGAAGGTGAGATAGTGGGAAAAGGACAGCAGAGGGTAGCAAATGCCTGGATTTATATCCTGGACTTGTGTGAGCTGCACGCTCAGCAGCGTGTGCAGCCTGGTGCAGATGCATAGTGCACATCTGGGCAGGTTTTGTTTAAAGATAAAAGGATGAACAAAGCATTTTGAGGAGATAGATATGTTCTCATCACAAAGGCTTGTTCTGGAAGACATTTCCTTTAGAAATTTCCTGCCAAGATATCCCCAGTGACCCCACTACTGCCAGGGAGAAGGCGAGGCAGAATGTGAGGCTTTGATTAGAGCCAGAAGAGAAAGTTTTGGCCAAATGAAAGGAAACTTCTCTGTGTGGGGATTTCATTTCCCAGGAATAGCAGCAATGTTGGTTGCTATTTGGGCAGCTTCTTCCTAACTTTTAAGGTTTGAGCTTTGCCAAGTTCTGCTGGGGTGTTGTGCCTGTGGATTGCGAAGATGGGGATTCTCACCCCTGGGTACCCTCCACACTGCTCTCACTCTTTCAGAGGGGAAGCAGGTTTCCTTGCAAACATACCCAGGTACATACCAAAAGCCCAGCAGGGCTTCACACTCTTATTTTAGGACCTGAAGCCATTCCTGGGCCTGAATCCCTCTCATAAACCTGCCCCTGCACACCAGCCCAGCTGGTCCTGCTGAGGTTTCACCCCTGGCATGTCTAGGTTTCCTGCTGCTCTTTGCATGCTGCGTGTTTCCTGTTTAATGCAGGAGGTGGAGCAGGGGAATGATTATAAATGCTCTAAGTTTCATTACCAGCCCAGGGTTGATCATTAGGCAGCCTCTTTCTCTCTCTCTGCAGATATAGATTATCCATGTCAGACTCAGTGCTTGCCTTTGCCCCTAAAGCAGCTGGGAGATGGCCTCAGCTGCTGGCTGGCTCATGTCATCACATCAAATAGGATCATTCATCTTCATGAGAGAGCTGGCTGAGCAGGGCCTTGTGTGCCAGGCCATTCCTTGCCCTCTGGCTGGGAGGGATTATGATTTTTAGGTGGTGAAGGGCACAGAGTCCTGGCAGGGAACAATTCCAGTGGTCAGTCCTGGGCTGGTGGCAGCAGGGGTTATCCCAGGGCAGAGTTAAGGCTGGTCCCTGCTCTTCACTGAAAATCTTTTCAATCCTCTCGGAGTTATTTTTATGACTGTAGGTGCTTCTGCCAAGAATGAAGGAATGGAGCTTTTTCATTGAGGCCTATTAAGTTTGATAAAATCCATTTTCAGGATCATGTCATCCACCAAAGAGGCTCTTGCAGTGACCCAAGAGCAGCATCTTCTGTGTTCATAGCTGTCACTTCAAGTGATCCCTACTTCTTGTTTCTGTGATGAGTCTTGAGTATAGTAAGTGGGTTACACGTGGGACAGGAGCATTTGGGAGGACTCTGCTTAAATTCACAGGGCCTGGCAGATCAGGCACATAGAGCAGGAGAGAAATCACAAACCAGAGAGCAAATGGGAAACACATTTTCGGGCTTGTAGGTTCAATATTCCCCTTTTAGACTTGAGTATGACCATCCTGTCCTCCTGGCATGGAGATCCACAGCCAAACACAATCCCCTGGCCATGGGATACTGGAGAAGTGGCAGCTTGAAACATGAGCCTGAATCCCTGACATGGCTGAGAGCACCTCTTCCTTTCCAGCTGGTTTCCCCTGTGCTGATGGCTGAAGAAGCCATGGTTCCTCTAATTTCGGCTGTAATTAGGGGTAATTTAGCCTCTCTCTGAAAGTAAGAGCAGACAAAAATGCAGTGCTTGGCAAACAGGGTGGGATGTTTGATCTATGGAAAGGTCTTATTTTCTCAGGGCTGGAAAGTGGGATTTTCCATGTCTGCTCTGCCTGAAATGATTTGGATGAATACATCTGAGTCACTTTGCTCCATCTCAGTGCCTCCTTCTACGGGAGAAAAAGATTCTGTCTTCTGCCAAAGTGTCATGGTTTGACACTGGCTAAATACCAGGCATCCACGAAATCTATTAATTTATTTTCCTCTGCTATAGCTGAGCAGAGGAGGCGGAAAAAACCCCAAAGGGCTCATGAGTTGAGGTAAGGAGAAAACACTCTCAGGGCAAAATAGGCTTAAACTTAAAGGTATAAAGTAAATTTATTATTAACAGAGTAGAGGAGGATAATGAGCAAGCCTTTAAAATAACCTTTCTCCCCCCTCTCCTTCCCACCAACAGCACAGGGAGACGGGGTGTGGGAATGTTGGTCAGTTCTTAACTCAAAATCTTCTTTCAGTTTGCTTAGGGAGAGGAGTCTCTTCTGCTATGAGAGAGGTCCCTCCCACGGGGGACAGTTCTCTGTGAACTTCTCCAATGTGGTTCTAATTTTCACGAGTAGGAGTCCCACCCAATGTGCTATAACGTGAGTCCCTCCCACGGGCAAAGCAGTCTTCCCAAAACTGCATGGTGTGGGTCCTTCTAGTCCATGGGGTGCAGTCTTTTAAGGATAAGCTGTCCTAGTTTGGAAGCAAGGGCCTTCTCCCTTTATCTCTGGAAACAAAGGCCCTCTATCTCTGGAAGCCAGGGCCTTCTTTCTCTGTTTGAGTCTCCCACTAGATGACAGCTTTTGAGCATCCACTCTTTCTAGCATGAGCACCTTTTGTCATGGGCTGTGGCTAGATCTCAGCATCCCCCCATGGACTTCATGAATTACAGTGGGACAGTTGTGTTGTAGTTCTCACTGTAGCTTGCAGAGAGATCTTGACTCAGACACTTGGAGCACCTCCTCCCCCTCTACCTTTCACTGACTGTGCTGTCGCTATGTTGTCCTCTGCCACATATCCTCACTTTCTCCTCTTTCTCTGACTAAGAAGGAAAAAACCCGTGCTGCTTGTAAGCACCACTGCCAACAAATGCCACCAGTTCAAAGATTTCTGCAGGATTTCGCAGCACTGAGAAGTTGATCTAGTTCACGCTCCGTGTCGGGGAACCGCTCGCCATGTCCCCCACTGCCAGTCATGGGGCCCCTGCTGCCACTCAACCCCTCTTTGCATGCGGGGCACCAGCAAGAAGAAGGTGCTGCTACCGGCCCTGCCCTTCTGCCTGCAGCGTGGCTGGCTAGAGCTGGCCAGGCAGGCAGAGCTTGCTGCTGGCCATGCCGAGATGGCGGCAGCTGCATGGCCATGGCCATGCCTCGCCACCCCTCAGAAGAGCTTTTTGATTTCCTTCTTAAATATGTAATCACAGAGGTGTTACCAACTTCTTGAAGTGGGCCAGCAGCATGTACATCTTCAGAGCCATTGGAGATTGGCTCTATCGGATACAGTGGAAGTTTCTAGTAGATTTTCACAGAAGTCACCTCTGTGGCTTTCCCCCCACCACAAAAAAAACCCCCAAAAATAACCAACCAATAAACCCAGGCTATGATAAACCAACACACAAAGCCAGGTACCAAATCATAGCCTTGGTGCTGGTACTCCATGCAGCAGTCCCTAGGGAGTGTGGAGGGGTGAAGACTTTGGCCCCAGCAGACCAGAGAGGTGCAGATGTCTGTGGTATCGATGCCATCAGTTCTTAGATCTTTCTTTGTCCAAAAGAGGGACATGAAGATGTAGAACGATCTGAAGGGGCCACATGAGGAGCAGCTGAGGGCACTTGGCCTGTTCAGCTGGAGCAGAGGAAGCTGAGGGCAGAGCTCACCAGGGGCTGCAGCTCCAATCTCTGTTCCTGTGACAGGGACAAGACCCAGAAAATGGCCGGAGCTGTGCCAGGGGGATTTGGGATAGAGATCAGGGCAAGGTTCTTCCCCCAGAGGGTGCTGGGCACTGCCCAGGCTCCCCAGGGAATGGTCCCAGCCCCGAGGCTGCCAGAGCTCCAGGAGTATTTGGATGGCACTGCACCAGGGATGCACAGGGTGGGATTATTGAGGTGTCTGTGCAGGGCCAGGGGTTGGACTGGTTGAGTCTTTGGGTCCTCCCAGCTTGGTATATTCTTTGATCCCATGATCTTCCCTCCCACATTACACCCACAAAGCAGGACCCAAAATCCTGTCTTCAGCCACAGCAGCAAGGTGACGCGGCTGTCCCAGATACAAAAGAACAGATGGAAGGTACAGGGAACATGGTTCAGCCTAAGGCCATCAAGCTCGAGGCACACCAAAGAGGCTGCAGGATGATATAGCATAGAAAAGGCCATCAGCCTCCGCTTTTCACAGGAGAGTGGATCTGACCTCTGCTCATCTCAGCAGTGGCAGTGAAGCTTTCTTTGTTGCTTTTTTGGGAAAGAATCTGGCAGCCCAGCAAAGGGCACCTTCTCCTCTGCTGCTCACTGCAGACACATCAGTCAGGAGCTAAGGCTCTACTTTACCTCTCTTTGAAGGCATTTCCTCTACAAAGATTTTTCACATCTGGCAGTATCCAACCTTTGCCAGCCTCCCTGCTGCCCACCCTGGAACAGGTTTCAGTCCTTGAACTACTCATGGCAAACCTTTAGGATTATTTCCTGGCTCCTCTGGGAACCTCTGGCTCTCCCTTTCCTGCTCTTTTATATCCATTCCTCAATAACACAGAGGTGCCAGGACAAGGGTGGTGACAAACAGCTTCCCTTGTCCTCAGGCAGTCAGTGTTGGAGCTGGCTGTGGCAGTGGCAGTGCTATGAGGGCTGTCCCAGGAACATGAGATGAGAGTTCAGAGGCTGTGCATCCAATTTCCCTCCGTACAGAGGTCACACATCCCCTGGAAAACAGCCCCCACCTGCCTGGCAGGGCCTCTTGGCAGCTCTGATTAAGGGGAGATATTGTGGAACTGCTGGGGACAGGGATCTAATAATTTTCTTACTGACACCTGCACTTATATGAGAAAATGTCGTGAAAAGCAGAGTGGGGGAGTCTGGAGAGCTCTGGATGAGCTGGTGCATGATTGCTTCCTGAGGGGAACTCACTCAGATATTGTTTGGTGTAATTCTAAGCATCCCAAATGATGGAGTTTCTAGCTCTTCCACTTTTACAGCCTGACACTTTTTTCTGACTGCTCAGTCTGCATCATCCTACCTCTGCTTTCTTACAGGCAGCTCAGCCATGCTCCCTTTGAACTCTCTCCCACCACAAAATAATTCCTTTCCTTTCTTGGCAGTGACATCTCTTGATACTTGGAGATTGCAATTATCTCCCTGAAGCTGAATCATCACAACTCCAACTGGATCTGCTTCCCTGGAGCCTCGACATGGCTCCAGAACAGGGATATTCCCTCATCTTGATAAAGGGAGCTAGGAAGGTCTAATAAGAGCAGGACTGGCCCCTGATAAAAGTAAGGATTATCTGCTTGAAGTATCTTAAACCAGCCAAACCTGGCTTTATAGTCTGGAGAAATGCTAAGGGTCTAAGGAGCATGCATGAAGAACAGAGGTGAAAAGTTCAACACAAAGAAAAAGATTTTACTTCATCTGAAGCCCCCTGGCCCATGACCGCCAGAAGCCACTGTGCAGACACAATCAAGAGAAGCCAAAGGTGAGGACCAAAGGCGAGGACTATAGAAATGATACCCCAGAACTCATTATAATAAAACCTGCCTTTTCAAGGAAAGGTTATAAATATGTATAGGCTGTGTCACAATTTTCTTGAATATATAGCATCTTTATATTTAAAGGCAAGAGAAATCACCGTGGTTGGTGTGTATGTTTGTGGTGAAGAGATTCCCCATGCACCCAGTGCTGAATAAAACATACCTACTTTACAACCTTGCTAGTTATAGAGTCTTTACCCCGCGTATCAATCTCATTTTTAAGCTTCATTCACTGTGTCAGACACTTAATCTCTCACAGGCCTGCAGTAGCACTGATGGCTGTCCATCCATTGCCCCTAGGATGGAGGAGTTACATCGCCTACAGTCATTCCTCCACGTAACAACTGAGTAAGACACTGTAGATGTAGTGGAAACCATTGTGCATTACAGTAATGGGATTATTCAAAGGCTGAATGGAAAATAGTCAGCCAGTTTGGACATTTAAAGTGTTTTAATGCTTCAAATGGGAAGGGAAAAATTTCTCAAATGGGGAAAAAAAAAATCTGGCCAAACTGTTCAGTGATTCATGATGTTGCATTTGCCTTGGACCATTTGCATCTAAATATTTATTTTATTTTATTAACATTAGTAATTAGAACCAAAATACATTTTGAACCAGAAGACTGACTTTTCACCTCAAAGCAGTCAAAATCAAAATCTAGGATAATTTTAAAGCTTTGCCAAATCTTTCCTTGAGGTGAGGAATATGTGGAAGAGCTGCTGAGGAAAGCTTCAATTTATAGGGAGAAATATCATTCTTGGGAAGAACAGAAAAGAACAGACACTGGAGCCAGTGATCTGGCATGGCTGTCAGGAAGGGCTGTGGCCAACCGCTGTGGCTGGGCCACCTCGGGAGAATTTTGCTGCTGCTCTGAGATTACCCTTCAGCATCACAGGAAGAAGAATACTCCAGATAAAGAGAAAAAGATGGAGAAGGAAGATGCTGGGATCCATCCCCATGAGTCCTGAACCCTGTGTGGGTTCCATGGCATTTCTCTGGGATTTATTGGCTACAAGCTCCTGGAAGAAGTGCTGGTAATTTTCCTTGCTCTTTCATTACTGACCAAAGAAGTGTTTATCATGGGTCCCCTTGAAGGCACGATGAGCAAAACTGCTGTTTGGAAAAGCCAGATGGTATTGTTCAGTGAGTCAAAGCAGAAAAGAGAGGAAAAACAAACCCAAGTACACCTTCCAAGACAGTTCAAGTGTCCCTGTCCATGGCAGGGGACTGGAACAAGATGAGCTTACCAGATGTCCATCCACACATCCGCGGTTGCCCCATCCCAGGTGCAGAATCCAGCACTTTCCCTTGTTGAACTTCACACAGTTGGTGATTGCTCATTTCTCTGATTTGTTGAGGTCTCTCTGCAGGCCTTACTGCCCTCGACAGAGTCAACAGCTCCTCCCAATGTAGTTTCATCTGTTGTTTAGTATCCCTTCCAGTCTTGCATCCCAGCCATTTATGGAGATGTTGAAGACCACAGGACTGAGGATGGAGACCTGCTGGACCCTACTAGTGACTGGTGCCAGTCTGATGTGACCCCAGCCACTGTGACCCTTTGGGCCTGATGTGTGAGCCCATTGCTTACCCACCACCTGATGTGCTTATGAGCCTAGCACCAGCACACCCCACTCCAGGTGACAATTTTTCATTTGGCATCACCTTCACAGGTGCTTTAAAGCACTTTCCTGCCACTGTGCAGCAGTTTCACAGTGCAACACAGTGAGACACCAGAAATCTCCCACAGTTTTGTTTGAGGAACTTTTATTTCAACCAGTGCAGCTCATGAGCACCTGTCAGCCCAGTCACCAGGGGTGACAGGGAGCAGGTTAATTGTACACATGGTATTTTTAGCTTGTAGACACCCAAAGAATGGCAAAACTGGCAACTGAGATGATTCCAGTGGTATGGAGAGGCAAACTCAAACTCCCTCAGGGATATTTTCTCCCTGGAGAACAGTGGCAGAAAAAAAAATCCCCTCCTTGGAGGATTTGTTTGCTAAAAAAAAAGTTTAAGTAACATTCAACTCAGAGTTTGCACTGAAAATCATATCTGCAAGCTGCAGTTGCTGGTGGTGGAGCAGCAGGACACCTGAGTTATCTGCTGAGCTCTAAGAACCAGCTGGTCTCCAATGCCAAGAGTCAGTGAGGAAAAAAACACCTCTAATATCCTGGCTCTCATGTCTGTTGTTGGTGGGATGAGGTAGAGGAGCAACTTCACCCCCTCCATAAGGGCTGGTCCAAGTCACTGTCCTGCTTTAGCCCAGCAGGGCAGTTGTTGCTTGCCAAGAATCCTCAGGGTTATACTTCGTGCATCTCTGGCTGTGGTTGAGAAGCTGCTGGAAGGACAAAGAGTTGCTGTATGGCTCTGTGAGGCATCATTATTCAGCTTTGGCCTTGGACAGCATTGGGTGACAGCTAGTGGGGGTGATCTGAGGGTACCGGGGTGCTCTGTGCTCAGACTTGCTCCACAATATCTGGAAATCCATGGGCAATATCCCAGTCCCATTTCTGGCTCCAGAGCTGAGCAGGGACCAGGTCTCAGGCTGCTGCTATCAGCCTCTCAGCCAGCTGCCCTCTCTCACACTTGGTCTGTGATTCATGAGCCCCTCCTGCTCTCCTCCTCCCTGCTGCTTTGTCACCACCACCAAACTATTTCCATGCATATTTGATTGATGTCAAAGGCAGGTTCAGGATCTTTCTGTTCCTGCTTTTTGCTGTTTCCAGCAAGAGAAGAAAGATTAATCCTGTCTGTCTGAGTTATTACCCAGATGCCTGAAGGCCTATTTACACTGGGAGGAGGATGATGCCCTCATCCCTGAGTGTCTACACTGCTGTCAGAGACCCTCCTGCATCACCTTCCTCCAGCAAACACAGGCTGTGGGCTCCTGCAGCAGCACAACTCCAGCTTGGCCCTGGGAGGGAGCTCAACCACAAGCTCAGGTCCCCACATTGCAGTTGTAGTCCTGCCCAGCATAGGAACATCCTCATAGGTTACAGTGGTACTTCCTCTCACACTGCACATCATCAGTGGCCAAGTGCTATGGTAAGAGCAGAAGCATCCTTGAGGTGTGTTCCTTGCCTCCAGCTGTTTGTGGCTTTGGGACCCGGTGAAGCTGAGGTGATTTCCCTGTGCGCTGACCCTCTGAATTTCACTCCTATGTGGTTATCTTGTCTCCCTCATACTCCCACAGATGCAGCTGGATCTCCTTGAACAACCTCCTGGGGACACCAAGCACCTTCCTGACCTCCCCCACACCAACAGACTGCACGACACAGATTTTATTAGATAAGGCTGAGCTCAACCTCTGTGTGAGCCTTGGCTTTGGCCCCAAGGGCATCAGTTTCCTATTTGAGAATACTCGGATTTTTCATCAGAGGCAACGAGCAAAACCCTGGTCCGTCCTGTCTTCTCTGCTCCACCCTTTGGCAGCAGCTGAGCTGGATCCCTTTGCTGGCCAGACAGCAGCAGGCTCTGGTCAATTAGCCTGTAAAACAATAACAGCAGGCAGGATCTGGGTTAGGCAAGGATTTAGCCAAGATCAGCAGTGTTAACAAAATCTTTAATTCAGCCCTATAGCAGATTCACTCCTGCTGCGATGGCCAGAGGCGGCCAGCCCAGCATGCAGCAGGAGAGCAGCTGGCTGAGCCCCACGCTGTTTCTTGGGCCTGCCTGGCACTTTGAGAGGCTTTTGAGCTGTGCTGGGGTGACTTTATGATGTTGAATTGTATCCCCATTTGTCCGTTTAATGCAGAAATACATTTTGTGCCTTTAAAACTAGATCCGAGAGCGAAGAGGGGGAGAGGGAAAAGCGGTGGAATTTTTTTGTGGCTGTATTCAAAAACACAGAGATAAGAGCTTCGGCTCTCTCTCGGTGTGTGTTGTCTGCAGCATGGACAGGGAGCATGAGAGACCTCTCCCTTGCTTTTATGTAGCTTTTTAGCTAGCTGAGGCAGAGAAGTTCCCCAGACTGTGGCTTCGTCTTTTCCTGGAACTGTTCAAACCTACTCTGGACTGAAAACCCAGAAAAACCATGGGGAGCTCACATCTGTGGCCTGCCAGGGCCCAGGACGTGGCAGGAGGGACTGGTAAGAGACTGAGCTGAGAAACACCCACAGAGGACCCTCTCTGAACTACAGAAGGACTTTCTGAATTTGCCATCACTTCAGAACAGTGAGAGGTTTTATTGTTTAATATTATTCATCTTTTATGCTTGTAAATACTTTACTTGTTAAATAAACAGTTTTTTTCCACTTCTCTTGAAGGAGAAAAGGTGGGGGGAAGTGCCACTGAATTTTGCCCTTTAGGGAATCATCCCTTTGGAAGTTCCCTTCCAAATTTGTCTCAAGCTGGGACAAAAGGCACCTCTCCCTTCAGTGCTGTTTCCCGCTGCTAATGTTGTTTTGGGAAGAGGAGAGCTGAACCACGGATTAAGCCTTAAGCAGGATGGACTAAGTGTTCCCATGCAGGAGAACAGGGGACTGAAAAGCCTGCGGGATGCAGATAAGAGGGTAACTGCCAGGGCTAGGAGATGATCCAACCTCCAAACAGCATGTCCTTAATGCAGAGGGAAAGGCAGGTTTGGTGGATTTCGGAGCTGAGCTTCGGGAACTAGAGCCCTTCTCAGAGGTAAGTCCCAGAGTTTTGAAATCAATTCCCACTGAAATTCACAGAATATTGGGAAATGAGCCAAGGCAGCTGTTTGAAGTCAAACACCTGCACGTGTGACTCTTGTCTGTAGTAAGATATTTTGGTGTAATTATTTAAAAACAGCCCCTGCAAGCTCAACCCTCTGTCCAGATGTTGGGGGCTGATGCATCATCCCATGGACCAGGGGAAGGCTCTGTGCCAGCACCCAAGGGTACAAGATCCCAAACATTGCCCTGTAGCAAAGGCATCCCTGTGTCCTTCCCACCACAGCTTCTGTATGGATTTTAAATTAATTTTTTCTGAAGTTACACCAGTCCCACTTAAGGGCACAGATAGCATGACTGGAGCTCTGTCTTCAAGCAGCAGCTTCCTCTGAAAAAATGGTGATTAAATTGGGATAGTCCTGGGCAACTTAATCTTGGAGGCATCACACCTCTTACAGAGCATCAGCATGGATGTGTACGCATGTGCTATGAATGCTGGGCATTTACTGCTGCTGGATTCTGTGACAGAGGAATTCCTCGAGGAAAAGGGGAGTAAAAAAAGGAACAGGAAGAAAAGAGGAGGAAGACAGGGAGAAGTTGTTGGATTTGATGATCTTATGCTTCTTTTCCAGCCTAAATAATTCTATGATTCTGTGATTACACTTATGGAATCAATTCCAGTTTAATCCAATTTGTGAGCAGCTGGTGGACTCTTAGTGAAAAATAGGTAATAGGGCAAAGATTAGGTAGGAGAAGTTATTGTAATTAAACACATATAGTATAGTCAGGGAAGCACTCTCCTGATAGAGAAGAAGACAAAGGTAAATTAAATCTCTGCAACCTGCTGCTACTGCTCACCTGTTGAAAAACATATTTGGTGTTTTGTAGCAGATGAAGATTTTTTTTTTCCCGGGTGAACAAAAAATCAAGGGATAAAAAAATTCTCATGGGAGCATGTGAGTCAACAAAGGTTCATGCTTGGGTCTAAATCCCATCCCTGGAAGTGTCCAAATCCAGGTTGGATGGGGCTTGGAGCAACCTGATAATGGAAGGTGTCCTGGCCCATGGCAGGGGGCTGGAACTGGATGGGTTTTAAAGTCCCTTCCAACCTAAAGCATTCTGTGAATTGCTAATTGTAAATCATTTCCATCCCAGGCAGGAGAGGGGCAGCAGCCTTGGGAAGAGCATTTCTCTGGTCGTGATGGGATGGCCCAGTGTTCCTGCTTCTTCTCCTTCCTGCATTACCATCTACCTGAACAGGCTGGTTCAGCATGTTTTAGAGATAAACTTCATCTGTAAGGAATGGAGAATGGAGAATTGGAAATGAGCAGGGGTAGTAAATTAATAAGTTCAGTAATTACTAGGGAAGCTAAAGGTAGCAGTAAAATGTCCGTAGGATCATGCTATGCATGCTGAGTCTAGCTTTCCAGCTCCTATTTATCACCTAACTAAGGGGTGTTTAAATGCTCTATCACACTCACCCATACCTCTCTGCAGGCCAAGAAATCCTCCACCCATGAAACTTAAATTCCCAAATGGCTTTAACAGGTTCTGCTTTTGAGCAATGGCATGGCTTGATTTGTAGTTTCCTGCAATCTGTTGTATTTAACCTGCTCTTAGAGACCCTGCGGCATCACTGGCTTTCTCCTGCCTTAAGGAAGGGAAAAGCCAACACAAACCAGCCTGACAATAAACACTGTGCTGTACCTTGGCAGTGTCTGGCTGCAGCAGCAATTTCTCTCAGCTGTCGGCAAAGTTGTCTCAGTTGAGAGAGGGGATTGTCCTGCTCTGCCCTGGGCTGGGGCACCTCGAGTCTGGAGGCAGTTTTGGACACCACAATATAAAAAAGGTAAAAAGTTATTAGAGAGTATCCAAAAGAGGGACTTGAAGAGGGGGAAGGGTCTGGAGAGGCCACATCAGGAGTGGCCAAGGTTACTTGATCTGTTCAGCTGGAGCAGAGGAAGCTGAGGGCAGAGCTCACCAGGGGTTGCAGCTCCTCCCCAGGGTCAGCTCCACTCTCTGCTACCTTTGACCAAGGATAGGACCCAGGGAATGGCTGGAGCTGTGCCAGGGGAGGGTTTGGCTGGATCTCAGGGCAAGGTTCTTCCCCCAGAGGGTGCTGGGCACTGCCCAGGCTCCCCAGGGAATGGCCCCAGCCCTGAGGCTGCCAGAGCTCCAGGAGTGTTTGGACAGCACTGCCAGGGCTGCATAGGGTGGGATTGTTGGGGTGTCTGTGCAGGGCCAGGGGTGGGAGTGGATGATCCTTTGGGGACTCTTCCAGCTCAGGGTATTCTGTGATTCTATTCTGTGGTTGCCTTGTTGCAGCTCTTACTGGCAGAGCAACAAGATAATGTCTCTCCCCCTCCGTGCTCACAGCCTGCATCCCAAGACATACCCAGCATTCTGGGAATGCTGGACAATAAGGAAGGCTCAGCGTTTGGCACAGCTGCCTGGCTTGGACAGAAGGCTGAACATAGCACCTGTGGTTGCTCTGAGGCGGGGACATCACAGGGCTCTTCCCACAGCTTGCAAGGCTGTTGAGGAAGGTTCAGCTTGCAAGTACCAAACCCTCAAGTATCAAACCACCTGTCCAAGCCCTGCTTTTTTTGCCGGTGGAGATGCTGTCAAATAACCTTGCCTTTTCCAGGTGACACAATGCCATGTGACTGGGGTGGTAATGCTCCAGGTGCACTGCCCAGCTCAACTCAAGGGACCAGGCTGGGCTTCCTTGGAGCCACTATCCTCAGGGAGCCACCAGTGAGAGCAAAACAAGTGGCCAGAAGTGATGCTGCTGATGTGGAGGGTCTTGCACTGCACAGGGCTGGATGTGGATGTAAGCATCCGATGCCCTCCCCAGCAGTCAGATTGCTGAATTAATGTGATGCCTTTAATTTTACAGGTGTGCAGGCAGGGCTCTCTCAAGATCTTCCTGCCAAGCAGAAGTGACTTCATGGAGATTGTCTTTGCATCTTAATGAAGATAGAAAACCTGATTATTCCACACAGAGTTAATGGACTACCCAGGATGCAGCAGAAGCTGCATGAAACTGCAGCTGGTCACAATCCTATGGGGAAATCTCATTTGATCCCACTCCAGGTCTCCACAAGTCTCCTTGCTGGCTGCTTTTCAGCCCCTCTGAAATTTCCTTGTGAGGAAGGATGCTCCACATAGACCACAGCTGGCTCAGACAGCAATAAACACTCGAGACATTCACTTCCGTCAATGAGTGCTCATCCTGCCTGTGTGATGAAATTACAGTGCATGAAAGCCTTCAGGGCTGGGATTCTCCTTTATCTGTGCCCTTCTCTCTCCAAAACAGTGAGAGGAGCTGTCTGAGCTGCCTAAACTCACCGAGATATGTCAATGTGTCCAGTGCTTTGAAAAATGAGCAGGTGCCTGGCTCCTCAGGCAAGAGCCCAGCTGTTGGTGTTTGGCTGCTGCAGGTCAGCAGCCAGCCCAGGCTCTTGTTTCTCATTTTGAGGCCGACACCAGTTTTGTGTCTCTCAGAGACAGCCCTGGAGATAAAAGTGTCACAGTGCTGTGGTTTTTCTGTTTATCCATCTCCCTGGAGCTGTCATAGCCAGGAGAGCCTGGCAACACAGGCACTTCCACCCAGGATGAGTAGCTTTGCACTGGGAAGGTGTTTTCTCCTATTTATTCCTTTATCCTCAAGCAGTTGCCTGTACTGGTGCACATCATCGCTGTGTTATTCTGGCTGCTGCTTTTTCATTAGGAGCTTGGTCTTAGAGCTGTGTCAGGAGAAGTTTAGGCTGGATATCAGGAAAAAGTTTGTCCACCAGAGGGTGCTGGGCACTGCCCAGGCTCCCCAGGGAATGATCACAGCCCCGAGGCTGCCAGAGCTCCAGGAGCATTTGGACCCAGGGATGCACAGGGTGGGATTATTAGGATGTCTGTGCAGCGCCAAGTGTTGGACTCTATGATCCTTGTGGGTTCCTTCCAACCCAGGATATTTCATGGTTTTGTGACTTCCACTGATGCTTCAGGATAATCCAGAAGCTGCAGATTCTTCCTCCCCCCCCCTCCAATGCAACAGGAGCTGCTGCAGAATGACACGGGACACAGCAGAGCTGCCACTCTGTTTGGAAACCCTCTTTTCAACAATAGGTGAAAAAGCATTGGTGTGGCATGGAAATGCCCCAGCATGGCATGCCTTGGGTCTCCCTCCAGCTTTTCCTTCATGAATGAGAGGCTTCACCAGCAATTTTCCTTCAAGTGAAAGGAGCAGAAGGGAGTTTTCCAGATGAATTAAACACCCTAATTTTGTAAGAATTTTAGTGGAGGTGAAAGCAATATAATAGAGAAAAAGGGGATGGGGTCACACCTCCATGATTTTTCCAGCATTCGATACTTAGTGAGAAATTCCTTTCATGGAAAGCAACACAGTGAGAAGCCCCTTGCACATCAATTTCCTCAAGGATCCATGTGAGCAAAGCTCACCTTGCCTCTCCTTTTTACTTTCAAGTAATTGAGGAGAAAATTTCTCCAGCTCCGAGACGTAAGTTCAGTCATTAATTTTCCATTTGAAGGCAATCAAGGCTCCCACAGCTGCTGTCGCCCATTTCTCCATGCCACTGTCTGTGGCATGCCAAGCTTGGTGCCAACAGTGGTTTCCATATTTTACTTTATTTTTGCAGGGGAAGGATTAGAGGGATGGGGAGGATCAAGGGGTGAGGTTGCTTAAATCAAGTAATTCTTCACATGGAAATCAGCAAATCTACAGGTTAAGTCCACTCTTGGGCAGTGAATGAATGAAGAAAGAGAAAGAGGATCTAGATGTGGCCAGGAGCATCCAGGACTTCAAAACATCCTCAGGAGCCATGGGAGAAAGGCAGGCCCAGCTGAGCTGCAGGCAGAAGACACTCTAGTCTCTGTATTTCTCTCTTCCCATTCAATTTTTAATTTAAAATTTTAAAAAAATTTTTAATTGTTCTTCACTGCTGTTGAGGAGAGATGCCAAGTTAGGAAGCTGCCTCCACTCATGCATTGCTGCTATCCAAAACAGATGCCTTGCTAATATGTCTCATCTTGAGATCCTGCTTGGGCTTAGGGAATGTGAAACCAGCTCAGAGCTTCAAATTAACCCATAAGTCACTATGCAGGTGGAACTGGGATGTGGAGGAATGGGCCAGGGATCCTCAGCTCTCACCCTGCCAAAACCATGAAACACATGACCTGTAGACAGAGGTGATGAATGCACAGTCTCCTCCCAGACTACATCAGCTCCAGAACTTTTTAAAAATAAATCTTAGCTGAAAACATTAAATACTAAGAAGAGTTTTGAGGTTTTAAAAATGCTCCTTAGAAATACTTTCCAGGCCAAAACATCTCAGGTTTTCAACAATTGAAAGCTGAACACTTTGCCAATAAAATACTGCCTGGGCTTTTGATCTTCCAGTGGGAAAGAAAAACAAGAAATAAATACTTGATTAAGGAAGAAAACAGTAATCAACCCCCCCCCCCAAAAAACAAAAAAAAAACAACAAAAAAACCCCCCAAAAACCAAAAACCAAAACCAAAACCAAAACAAAACAAAAAACCAAACCAACCAACCAAACAAAAAAACCCCCAAAACCCAAAAACAAAAACAAAAACCAAAAACAAAACAAAACAAAAAATTTGACTGAAAGTTTTTTAATGAGCCCTGGCTAATTTTTTCCTTTTATTGTAGGAAAAAGATGATGGGGAAAAGAGAAACACCATCAAGCTGGTCATGGCATCAAAGGATATGATTGTATAATGTTATATTGTACATGAATATTATTGAGTTGTTGAAAAAACTCCACTCCCTTGGGTAAAGGAAGCAGTGCAGATATTTTTAAAGTGCATCTCTTTGGGTACAGGATTGGCTATTGAGTGGAGCAGGAGGTATTAGGGACAGACACAGAGAACATCAGCTCAACTCCAAAGTCCACATTAATAAAAGCTCATACATAAATACAGATGACAGGTATTGATTTTCCTTTGCAAGCTGAGTGCTTTCCCCTGGCTAATGAAATGCAGCCCCTTTCTTAGAGAGAGGTCACAATGTGGTACAGCCATGAAGGTTTAACCGGGTGGGAAAATAAATAATGCTCCTCTGAGGGAAAATGCAGGTGATCTGCCCAGGTTGTGCCCACTGGAAAATGTCTGTCCCAGCCTGGAAATAAAAATTCAGATAAAAGCATTTTGTGTTATGAGCAGTGCTGGCACACACTGAAGTGTATGGGGCTTCTGGTGGAATTTGTCAGTCTTCCCTAAAATCCAGAATGACTTTTTTTTGTTCTTCAAGCTTGAAATATTATGCCATGACACTTCAAAATTGCATGATGTGGATCTCTCCCAGAAGACTGATTTGGGTGGAAGTTTACTTTTGAAAGGAATGAGAGAGAGGTGTCTTTATAAACAAAATGTGGGCCTGCTGGTAGATAAACCCAGATACTGATAGGTGAAAGAAGCAATGGGTGGAACCACAAAATCCATAGGAATTCCACTAATTAATACAAACTGTTGCTCATCCAAAGCCTAAATTCCTGGAGGTAGAGGAAAAGAACAGAGATACAAAGAAAAAGACAGGTGGGTACATGTTAGAAGTACAATTGCCAATTGTGTCAGGCAATTTGGGAATCCTGTATCTCTTAAGTACCTCAGCCAATGGGGAAAGAGAGAGGGAAATACAACTGGGAGATTAGGATAAAAAGGAGGCTAGCAATTTGGGAGACCCCATGGGAAATACCCCATGGCATTTATTCAAATAAAGTTACAGAACTCCTCTGTCCCCTTCTTGAACATAAACCTCTAGTGTTTGTGGATTAATTTTCTTGACAGTTTCAAAGCCTTTTTTTAGGTTGGGTTTGTTTTGCATTTTCTTGGGCTCTCATCTGCTCTCATCCACTGGGGAATTCCTAATCCAAGAACAGTCAGTGGGGAAGGGGGTAAAGAAACACTTTTACTTGACTGAGAAATTTAGTCTAATGCAAGGTCTCTTGGTTTGAAAGATCTCTGTATCACAAGGAAGGTGGGAACCTCCCTTGGAATGGAGAATATAACCCCCCTCCCTCTGAAGTACTATAACTTTGAAATTAAGTTACTTCTTTTACCTCTCTTAAGTACCGATCGTTACTGTTTCTTAGCAACAAAAATGGGAGAAAATTCCCTAAGAAAACAAAAGGAAGAAATCCTAAACCCCAACACAAGATGTTCCTTCCCAAGGCAGGGGTATGGAACTGAATAGTCCCTTCCAATCCAGTACCATTCTGGTGTTCTAAGATTCTGTGACTTCCTCCTCCACCATTTGAATCTCAGGTATATTTTTGACTTGTGCAGCTGGACAACTCTAAACTGTGGCTTCTGTGGCCAAATTTGCCAGATCAGTGGGACACTGCACCATCTTCTTGCAGCAAAAACTGGACAAGTGGTGTTGCGTGTCTCGTTTTCAGGAGCCCGTGACACTGTTCATGCCCTGAGCACTGCAAGGAGGAGAGCCGCTGACACTGCCCCGTCCCTGCCCTGCAAGCGCTGCCCGTCCCTCTTCCTGCAGTTCCAGCCCTGTGTTGCTGTGAGGGACTGCTGAGGTGATAAATGCTGCTGCAGCTGCCTCCTATGCCATTAAGATTCCTCTCACGCCGAGCAATCGCCCTCTCCGAGTGCGGGGAGAGCCCAGCCTGGCTTTTCTCCGCAGTTGCTTTGCAGCTCTGCCTGCGGTGGTGCAGAGCTGCTGGCTCAGGCTCTGCCGGGGGAAGGTTGGAAAGAACAATGTGTGTTTCATTTCCAGTGGCACAGATGATTACCCGCCTCTTGCTCATGGTTTGTTATGATACATCCCAAACTTTATTGTGCCACATGCCCTGAGAGGAGTTGTGTCCAGTCCCTCCCTCAATGCACCTTTGACTCCAGAAGATTTTAGCCTACCTGCTAAACAGGCTTTCCAGTTATCTGAAAAATGTCACCTCTAAATCCAATTTTTCCCTCCTTGTCCTGAATAGCGTCAGGATCAGAGTTAAGGGTATTGCCAGGACTGCTCTGCTTTGATTGGCTGTAACAAGAGACAGCCCCTGAGTGATCTGCCCCGTGTTAGTGCAGTGCCATGGTTAGGGAAACAGGTTTATACTCATCCCAAACCCTGCAAGGGCGACTGAGCTGCCTAAGGCTGGATGTTGAAGCCAGGACACCCAGCTGCATCCTGCTCCTGCTCTGCTGCCCTCACTGCCGCTGTAGTTTGTCACACGAGCAAGTCAAGAGGCATTAACTACCCTCCAGCAAGGGGCAGAAGGCCACAGAGCCTGTGGGGAAGGCACCTGCGTGTCCTTCCTGCTTAACACCGGGCTGTGATACCGCTTGGGAAGAGGAGCTGTGGTTGAGGCTCGGAGAAAAACCAGCTCCGTTTCCATGTGCCAGAGGCAGGGAGCTGGGGGAGCCTGAGGCATGGGTGTTAGCAAGTAGCTGTGAAGCGCAGGGAGCATGGGGCAGGCTATGAGAAATAAGAACACGGTGCAAAAACAGTCCATGCAGCACCTGAGCAGACCTATAGCAGAGTCAGTGCCTTCCCCAGCTCCTGTTTGCTCCTTCCAGGCAGGAATAACCCATTTCCTACCCTCTTGCCAGGCATACTGGGTGTCCCTAGGGTGGATCCACAGCCTCTGGTCATACCCAGGGTGCCCAGGAGAAGGGCAAGACCCCCTTGATGGACACTGGTAGACCCCTTCACCACGGGTGATACGGATATAGAGTCAGATGCCTCTGCCACCCGAACACACCTCCCCACCATACAAGAGGCTTAATTTGCCTCAGAAAGAATCTGATGAATCTTGAAGGGGCTATTCTTGCTGAGGGTTAGAAGCAGATATGGCTGAATGGCACTCTGTGTCCACCAGCACTCACCCGGGGCTGCGGCTTGGGCACCGGGAGAGCCCTGGGGCTGCCGGCGTGACACTCCTGCAGGCAACAGGATGCTTGCAGGAGCAACTGCTCTGCGCAGGGTTGGACAGCTCTGCATGGAGCACAGTGTCATTGTAGAGCAATTAGCTCCTGTTTATATCGGTTAGGTGTGTGATTAGTGTCCCATTAATGCAATTAGCACGGTGGCATTAGCAAGAGTATGTAATTGGCACCGAGGCAGCTGTAGCTCAGCTGTTGAGCACCACATGGCGCCCATTTTGGGGTTTATCTGAGCTCGGTGAAAGGGGACAGCTGGTAGTCCCCTCCCCAAGCACCGGACAGGCTGGTTTCTATGTGCAGCCCTGGCTGTGCACTCCCACCTGCTCCTTGCTTACTTCAGCTGCAATAGAGAGTAATTTCCCACCCTCCATTCTTGTTTCAAACTCCCAGAGCTGTTTCAGGGAGCTGACGAGAGGTGTCCCAGCTGCTTCCCAGAGCTTCAGGATGTGGAGGTGGGGTTTGTCCTTTTAGGAGGTCAGAGGACCAAATCTGACCTTGGCTGCACACAGCTCCTTTTCTAAGCCTTTTATTCTCCTTGTGACTGTCCATGTCACTGCCAGGGGGATGAGGGTGGACAAGGGAAGGAATCACACATCTGCCCACTCCCAGCCCACCTTGGCAAGATAACAGCCCATGTCACAGCTTGGCTTTCGGAGTCTGACAAACTCCTCCCCACAGCACCAACACCGTGTGCCTTTCAGGACGTCAGGGAAGAAGGGCTGTGTGGGATGGGGACAGGCTGTGGAGGGTCCATTTCCATCCAGCTCCACCAGAGATGTCACCTTCCTAACCACTGAATCCCAAGCCCTTTTCTGGAAAGACCAACAAGCCACTGGCCTCTTCTGATCAGTGCATTCATGGGTGAGGGCTGAGCAGAGGAAGCTATGGAACATCAAAGTTCCCTGCCAGCCCTCTCTCCAGTGAGAATATTTGGCTTTGGGACAGCTTCTGACATTCCTGATTAACAGCCTCTTCATCTATTCATGCTGGTGATAAGCCATGGGAGCTCTGGGCCATTGCAGCCCTATAATCAAGATGGTTTGAAAGAAGCAATTTTCTCCTCCTGCAGCCTGGTTAATTCTCTTTTAATTGCTTCCCATTTTGCATAGATTTCCTTTCTTTGCCATGGCACTGGTTCCACACTTGGTCCTCTCCAGCAGTGCTTGACTCATGCCTTGTTTTGCCATGTTGAGATTTGTGATGATTTGGTCTATGTCAGGACCTTCAAAGCTCCCCACACAATTTAGGTGTACCATGACTGAGTTGCAACTTCTATAGGAGAAAATCTCTAGGGGCTGGGCTAGGCTTTGTTCCTTGCTATCACATTATGTGTGGGGGCACTGCTTTTGGAAAAATAAATGGATAAACATGGGAATTATAAACAGGTGGGAAATTTAGTGGAAGGAAATATATCTTCTGTGGACAAAAGAAACGAAACCAAGCAGAATTAATTGTTTAAGACTAAAGTTTTACTCTGGGGGTCAAAAGAGATAAATGAAGCCTTTGTAAGCTGATCTGAATTAAAATATGTGGGGTTTATCCATTTTAAGGTTGGGTTTGTGTGCAAGGGCTAGCAACAAGGAGAAAAGGAGTTAGAACCTTCCTGACCAAAGAAACAAGGAAGCTGATAAAAGTTTTGATAAGGAGCTGGAGACCAGCATCCAGGTGGACTGAGTTGTGTTGGGAGCACCTGATCCTGGGTGGAAGCAGTGGTACTGCTGCAGAATTGGGTGAGATGCACTTTCATCCAATTTGTGATTTATGTGTCAAACCTCAATTCTGTCAGTGGGAAGCCATTCCGCCTTTTCCTGCTACTCCAGGCTCTTGTCCAAAGTCCCTCTCCAGCTCTCTTGGAGCCCCTTTGGGCACCCGAAAGGGCTCTAAGGTCTCCCTGGAGCCTTCTCCAGCTGAACAACCCCAGCTCTCCTTGCATGTCTCCAGAGTAGAGGAGCATCTTCACGGCCTCCTCTGGAATCACTGCAGAAAATTCCATGTCCTTTCTTTCTTGGGGTCTCCAGAACTGGACACAACACTCCCTGCATGCAAATGGGGCAGAACATTCCCCAGAGGGGAAAAAAAGTCTACTTTATGTGTTTATTTATTATTATTCAATGTGCAGTCTCTAAACATACCTTAAGCACATTAATGCAGTAAAATATAGTTCTCCTTAGCCACCCAAATAATTTTAATTGGAAACATGAGCATTTCTATTACTCTGGCTTGGGTTAGTGATGGAGTATCACTCAAGCTCCATTCAGGATGCAATTATTTTTGTCTATAATCCAAGGCTTTTCCTAAAGATCTCATCCTATTTTCCTTTTGAACTAACTGGAACAGTGCTTTTTCCTGACTTGTATTAAGATCCTGATTCTGTGCTTGCGTGTTTCATTCTCAGGCTGCAGTTTCCCCGTTTGCATTTCTCCAGGTCTCTGGCTTCTCCTGAGCCAATAATTGTTCCTCTGCTATTGGGATTGCTGGAAGTGCTTAACCCATGGCTTTCTTTTTTGCCCTATATTTCACATCCCCAAAGGATTCTTCAGAGCCACCAGCTCTTTGGGACTCTCCAGCCATCCCACTGCAGGAAGAACCTCATCCACCCTCCAAGACCTCACCTGGCACCCCCAGAGCTGCAAGCACAGGTCAGGACGCCCTACTGGTTGCAACATCACTGGATCATCTACTCTTCCAAAGGCTGGTTTCATCCCAAATAAAGCTGACATCCTTCTGGAAGGAGAGAAATGTTAATAGTCCGTGGGAGTCAGAGAAGATCCTTTGGGACTGAGCCAGGGGCTCTGACACCTCATGTTTGGAGCTCAGCCATACTCAGCACACAAACCCCGAAGACTTTTTGCTGGCTGGGCTTTGACAACCATGTCACCAACATCATGTGCTGAGAAGGGCAGATGGGGACAGGTCCTTGGTGATCTGCCTCTATGAAAAATGGGGAGGCAGAAAATGAAGCAGTCAAGGATCAGGAGAGGACATGGATATCTGAATCTCAAGTGTCTGCATTGAGCCCACTGGGTACTGGCCCCATGGGCACAGTGCTGAGTGAGGGAAGTTGTGACCCTTCTCCAGCTGCACTCAAAATTAGGGTCTGGCAGGGCACCTGGATACATCAGCCAGCTGGTTGGAAGTGGAAGCTGCTCAGAGCAATCATATTTCATGGGGATGGCTGCCTCAGGGTGAGGTGCTTGGGACATTTCCTTGGGGCAGGAGCAGGCTCTGGGCTGCTGAGTAGGGTCCCTAGCCCCCTTCACACTGATGTCTCCTGAAACAGGTCTCAGACCTGGATGGAGGATGCTCTGCAGCAGAGGTGCCTGACAGAATGGTGCTCAGCCAGCGGAGTCCAGTATTTCCCAAAATCCATAGCAAATCTGTGCCTCAGTTTCCACACTAGCAGGAGGGTCAGCAAAAGATTTCAGCAGCCTAAAGGAAACTTTCACATTGAAAATTCTGCCTGGAAGGGGGAAGGGCAGGGCCACGGACCTCAGCCATGTTGCTTGCAGAGGCTCTCCTGGTGGTTGGGGACTGTGACTATTTCCAAACAAACCTGGAAAGCCTGGATAGCCTGGACAGTCCTTGGTGCACATCCTTCTAGATGAGGATGCCAGCTGGGATGATGGACTCAGCTGTGGGTGAGAACACAAATTCCTGGTTGTGGGATTAACCCATCCCTGCTCTGTGCAGATGCCAATTCCAACAGGCTGTGTGATCACACACATTTGCTGCCTTCAGTACGACCCGGAGGCTCCTCAAGGTTCCTTTTCTCCACGGCTGAGCCATGGAATCTCTTGTATCTGATCTTTACTTTCCTCTAAATTGGAAAAATATGTCCCTTTGATATTTTCATGGGCGCCTGTCTCCCACCACCACGTATGTCTGAGAGCCATTTAACTGTGACTGTGGTGACAAATGTCAGTGCAAGGCTCACACTGGAGAGAGTAGTGAAGGAGGGGGCATTGGAATTAAAGGATGAAATAAATATTTGGCAGTTTAGCAGTGCTCAAAGGACAGCACATCACAGATGAGAGGCATCTTGGGGCGGACAGTGCTGAAAGCTACAACTGAACCCACTGGGCTGTAAAACTGCCACAAGATTTCGTCTCCCTCCTGACCTCCTACCCTTTCCAGAGTCCTTACCTGCCTGGGAAGGTACAGCAGGGTTCAACATCCAGGAATGGCCCAAAGCTGTGGACCACCAAAGAGATATGTGTTGTCTGAGAAAGGGGAATGACAGCCCCACTTTGCTTTAAGTACCAGCCTTAAACTCTCCAATTGATGTGCCATGGAACTGGTGGGTCCTGGCTCTGGCAGTGGCGATATTTGCACAGGGCAGCCTGGTCAGAAAGTGGAATGAAGGCACAGATACTCCACAAGGAATCAGGACCATGAGCTTCCCTCTGCCTTCATTCAGGCTCTGGAGGGCAGGTTTTCACCATTACTGGCCCTTGATTTGCTGGGGATGTATCCCAGCTGGTGGGGCATAGGGTGGGAAGTGACTCCAGGGCTGGTGACAAGCTCCATGGTGGGTTTAATGTGTCAACCAAATAAACAAGCTAAATAAAAATCCATCCCGGTGTGCTAGAGAAGCTCCTGTGCATCATCCCGCTGGGATATCCCATAGTGCCACGAGATCCCATCCCTGGATTCCCATTTTGCTTTTCCCAGCCCTGAAAGGTACCAGGATAACATAAAGGGTTAACACAGGATGAGCCCAGGAGGCTTCAGCCTTGTCAAGAGCACCGGATTGGCAGGTCATTAATCTCAGAGTTACTTGATAACTTTAAATACAATCATGTAATCAGCAGGAACCTCTAATTATTATTTATGTGTATGGTGCTTACTAAATTTCAGTGCTCTCCAAGGCTCTGTATGATGAACAAATTAATTCTGCATCAGAAGAGCTTGACCAGAAATCTGTTTGTGTCTGAATTTCACTTGTAAACATTGATGTATGAAACGAAAGTCGAGTTTAATTAGCCCTCCCTCCTGCTGTGAAACACATCACATTCTTATTCTGTATTAGCTCACCTGGCAAGAGGGAAAACCTGGAGGACTTGCTCCAATCCTGATGGTACTTGTCTGGAAAACCCGTGTGGGATTCTCTTGGATGAGATGGATACCTTTGTGGAGAGCCACCTCCATGCTCTGGGCACGTGGTTTTGGGGTAAAAAGGAGACAAAAAGGCCTCTGGACCAGTGGGATGCAGAGTGCGCTGCAGTGTGAGGAGCTCCTATGGAAACTGGGGAAAGGCCATGCCAGGGTTGTCTTTTCCAAAGGAAAAAAATGCCCCAAAAGTCCTTGTAAGAGGAATTGAAGTATTTTTAATCAAACAAGACTGCGAATACACACTCCACCTACGGAAAGCAAAGTCACGTCAGTTGGGGCAGACCACCAAGAGGAGAAGGGAAGAACAGTGATGTGAACACAGATGCTTCTGTTTGGGTTTCTTTCTTTGGCTTTTCAGTTTCCAGCTTCTTTCCACTAAAAGACTCCACTTTAGAAAAATCCAAATTGAACATGTAGCACAACATTTTTTGGCAACATTACTTGCAGGGATGATGAAAAAAGCTCTCTGGGGCATCTCCCCTTCTTCATTGCCAGCAGACCTTTATTAGCTTCTGCCAAAATACCCAACAAAGACACCAAGACACAGAAGACACAAGTCTACTCCTTGTAGGGCACCAGCAGAAAGTGTCCATAGTGCTGGGAGCTGCCACTTTTCCCATCGCACAACTCCAGGGATCTTCTTCACACCTGTATTTTGAAGAAGGGGCAGTTTTTGGGGCTCTTGGCAGTGGCTGAACTTGAACAAAGATTGAAACATGACCCATATGCAGGGTATGGTCCTTGGTGTAGTCACTGTGCCATACTGGGAACTGTTGCTGTTCCCAGCAGGTTATTGGAGTCAATGGTATATTTCCAGTTTGGCTGAACTGTGGACATGCAGGTAGAAAATCAAAATGAGAGGGGAAGTGGGAAGAATTTACTCCAAACTACTGAATTTCACAAATGTTTGAAGAAAGAACGCAGAGGTTTTTCCCTATGCTTCCCTTTAAATAAAAAAATGCAAGATTTTATTCCTTCCTGGTGGTATATCCTGAGGAAATCATAGAATTTCACTGCAATTTCAAAGATGCTTAAATCTCACCATGGCAGGAAACATTCCTGTTCTTTAAAGCCTGTTCTTTGTAGTGGGAAAACTGAGGCACAGAAGTGTGAAGGGGCTCACACCAGACACTGTACGGCCCCAGTGGCAAAATCCCTGGGATGCAGAGGGCAGACAGCCCATAAACCTGCCTGGGCATCCCCAGACCTTGTATGGGACAAGGAAAGGTGGCTCCAAAGAGGTCAAGGCAAATCCCTCCACATGCATGGACCTCTCTGCTTAGCTGCTTTCAGTGACCACATGGAAGAGGGCAATGGGAGAAGGGGAACTGAGGACAATCTGGAGTCCCCAGAATGGGGAGGGAGATAGGAAGGGAGGGGAGGGAGGAAAGGAGGCTGCTGCTCCTCCAAGGCACTTAACCCCAACATAGGGATGGTTTGGCTCCATCCCCTGCACAAGAGCAAGGAGCAGCTTTGGCACTGCGCCCACCTGCCCAGGTAAAAGCAGGGCAATGAGGAGGGGGCAGAGCCAGGGCCTGTCCCTGCAGTAGCTGCCTTTGGGGACCTCAGCCACTGCTCTACTGCAGGGCTCCCTCACCTTTCCACCCTCTGAGCAGGGACATGGAGTCAGCCTAAAGTCCAGAGCTTTGCGGAGACCTGTGGATCCATCTGGGTTGGACCAGAGGATTTAACTAATTCCTGTTCTTCCCTCCAGTTAAAGACCACTCTATGTGGCTGTTCAGAGCTCCTAGGACCCATCTCCATGGGAGGGGAGTTCCCTCCCCTCTCCCACCCTGTTTCTTTACCCCACCTTTGGTGTCAAGATGAGAAATGACCTGGTCAGACCAAGCAGCAGTTACAGAACATCTGGAGACCCAGCAAGAGACAGGGGAATGACTCAGCCCCAGTGCTACAAAAACATAGCCACATGAAGCAACGTCTACAATCACTCCAGGGCTCTCCATCCACCCCCTTCCAACACACAGGACTTTGGCTCCTCTAGAGAGTTCCCCTCCCACCAGTAGCATTCCAGCATGTGCTCAGTGGAAGGTTGACACAGCTTCTCAGAAAATTAGCCCCATAAGTTGTCCCAGCCATGTCCTGGTGTCCAGTTACCTCAAAGTCAACAAACCTAATAAAGGCAGTGACATGAGACATCATGCCCAGGATGGAGCTAGCAGAAAGCTGCTGCAACCTGTCCTAGTTCTGGCTCTTTCTGCTATGCCAGCAGGTCACACAGCTGCCAGGGACATGACAAAGCAGCATCTCAGCTGTCCTGTCCTCCAGGCCTGCCCAGCACATGGGGCAGGAGATGTGCAGGTAACCCATGACCGAGTGAGTTCATGATCTCCTTGCAGGGCTGGGGCCACAGGCAGGACCTGGTCCTGTGCTGTGCCCCCCTCCCAGGGGTTCCCCACGTGGGGACGTTGGCTCCCGGTGAGGCCTTTTGCTCCTGGCTCAGACAGCTGTGGATTGCTTGATGCTGTGAAAGCTTACACGGGTCGGGGACGTGGGGATGGACATGGCCCTGGCCACGCGGGCACGGATGGAGTGCTTGTCCTGCCACCGGTGCCACCGCTTCCGTACGGCCGACCGCACCTGGGTGAGGGGAATGAGGGACATTTGATCACCACACAGAGGCTGCTCAGAGGCACCAGCCATCCTTCTCAGCCCTCCAGCCAAAAATGGATTAATGGTATGTGATTTGGTAAGAAAACAGGTTCATGTGGGGTAAACTCTCCTGAGCCAGCAAAGGTGTGGGAGCATTTGGAGGAGGCAGAGGAAAGAGCTGCCCAAATATTTGGCCCCAGGATTCACATCTACTCTCAGCTCCTTTGCTTTCTGCTGTTTGTATTTTGAATCAGAGCCTGGGAGATGTCGTCATCCATGTGCAATCCACATGTGTATGGGGCTCACCCTGGGGAAGGATTTCCCTGGGATAGGGAGGACCCTTGTCTGTGTTGCACCAAATCATACAAGTGCATCCTGAGAACATCTCTTCTTGGGAGAGGATTTTCCTCCTCCAGAGGAGGAGACAGACAGCAGCCATTCCTGTCTGGGCAAAATCTGCAGCTGCAGCTGTACCTGGGGCTGGAAGTGAAGCACCAACTCCAATCACCAAAGACCTTCAGATGGGGAATTAGGGACCAGCACTCTCCAAGCCCTGTCCAGCAGTGGAGTCTCGTGCTGAACTTGTCTGCTCGCAAGGAAGGGTGTAGACCCCCACAAAAAACCCCAGGCCCCTGTGCTCACCTCACTGTTCAGGAAGCAGTAGAAGACAGAGACAAAGAAGCCCTGGAAGGAGACAAGCAGCAGAGTCACAAGCCAATAGGTACGCCCAAGCTTTGAAATCGCTCTGGGGTTTGGGGGTGTCTGGTTTCAGGAGGGAGCAGAAGCAGGATGAGGCATCAGCCAGGGTGGGCTCCTTCACATCCTTTGCTGAAAGGACTGGGGAGGAAGCCAGTGTGGAGGACCATTACCTGGAAAGACTCCAGAAAAGAGTTGAAGTAGATGAAGACTATCCTGGAGATCTCATCTTCCCCTGGGTTGACAAAGAACAGCATGTAGGTGATCCCCAGCAACGGCAGCAGCACCAGTGTGGCTTTGACTGCTTTCCTAGGGAGAAAAGAGGAACCTGAGCTGCTACAGTGCAGCCCTGGGCACAAGGACTCCACCCATCTCACTCCCAGCATGGCTTGGACTGGTCTGCTGGGACTTGAAAACCAGTGGCTGGGGGAGGATGGAGCCAAGTTGGGCTGTTTGCCAGTGCAGTTCTCAAGGGACTGGGATGGTTTGAGAACTGGGGACCTGCTCTGCTTCTCCACCCAGAAAAGGGCAGTGGAGAGCAGAGGCCTGGCCTTGAGCTGGCATGGAATTATTGCTTGGCTGATCTACAGCTTAATTAAAAAGGAATTAAAGTGGGTATAATAATTCACACCCTTCAACATGAATTTGTGAAAACCACATCTCAGGTAATTAATTTGATATCTTGATGAGATTGCAAGTGCAGTTTTTGAAAAGTTATAGTGCTCATACAGAGAGTGTGGGAAGGATTGGGGCTTGGCACCTCATTCCTTTGTATCAGGTGACAAGAACAATGCCAAGTCATCACTTTTTGCTTAAAGATCCTGCTAATGGACAGATTCCAGCAGTAGATGGTCATCCCTGGAGGGTGTGAGCTAGGCAGGGAGGGGTCTGGGATCTGTTTTGCACCTCTGTCTTAGAGGAGAAAAGAGTCCCTGACACAAATGGGCTGATGACATGGAGGAGCTGGAGGGAACCAAGGACGGGAGCTGGAAAACTACAGTACAGAACATGCACTGGTGTAGCTTCTCCAGGGGGGCAGCCATGGCAGCAGGGGACACATTAGCCTTTCACTATCTAAGGTGAGCAGGAGCCCTCCAGGGCTGGCCCTTGCCTGGTTTAAGCAGAAGTGCGCAGTTCATAACATACCAAGTCTCCAAGCTTTCCTGTCCCACAGAATATTTCTGGGAAATGAAAATGTTCTGCTGTCCAAAGGTGATGAACCCTCCCAAAATGAAGCCAATACTGGAAAACCAAAAGTCTCTCAAAATTGATGACTGGGGCCAACCAGCGTTTTCCCAGAACCTTTATCTTTGCTTACTCCAAGCTGAACCCCTGATCCTAGTTCAATACTCTGTGATGAGGAAAGCTGGCATTTCCCAGTAATAGAACCAGAATTTTTCCATTCTCAGCTGAAAAAGCCACCCTCCATCTCAAAACAGCTTCTTTTAACCTGGCACACAGCGAGATTCCCCAATTCCTGCCCACAAAATGATCCAGACAGAGGCAATGATGAAGCCCAAATTGTTTTCTATTCCAGGTACTTTGGGGAGCAGCTCTGACTGTGCACCTCTTATGTTGTCTGCAAAATATTCCCCAACAGGCAAGGAAGGGTTAAATCTTCCTGCCTCGTGCTGCGGGAGTAGTGTCTTCTCCTTTACAAGGATGTGTTGGGGTGGCATTGATTTATCACTCCTTCCTCAGCTTTTGCTTTTCTGTCAAATAGTGATTTAATTCTCACCTCCATGCCAGGATTTGCAGCTCCCAGCCTGGAGAGCTCATCAGGTCCCACCGGAACAGGTTTTTGCAAAGAGACTCAAATCCCAAAGGTTCACTTCAAAGGCAGAAATGGTCACCCACACTCTACATCACAAGGCTCTCCCTGGCCAGGTTTAATGACCATGTACCTCCAAAGAGCATTTGCGGTGCTCTTAGGTGTCTCCCCAAGCTCCTATCCCCTTGCTACCAGGCTAATGGGGCTGTTCCCATCCCCTTTAATCACAAGGGAACCCAGTTCCTAGGTTGGCTTCCTGCAGGGTGGCTCATGCTCTTACCTGTACTGGATTGTCTCGGATGTGGTTGATGCTCGGAGCTTCGTCATGAGGATTCGGACAATGTTGAATAGAAAGATGAAGTTGATCTGGGAGGAACAGGGTCACTGGTTAGTATTTGCTTCCCCAGTATTTCCTCCCATTTCTTCTGCAATGACGGGGGCGGAGGGGGAGAAGGGGGAAGGGGGAGAGGGGGGAGCCAGGGGAAATGGGAGTGTTTCCTTTTGAACCTGATCTACTGCCTTCCATGCATCATGAGAGGATGTCTGCCTTTTTTAAAAGCACTTGAACAGTAAGGAGTTTGGTCAAGGGATCAGGGCAGTAGGGCATGCCAGGAGATTGCCAAGGAAGCACAAGTCCTAGAGAAATGGCTGAAGGTGAAAAAGTAGAGGGAGAGGAAGAATCTAAGGTGGGAAGCAGCTGCCATCCCAGCCAGGATCTGCCTGGCTGCTCAATTGCTAATAAGGGAATGGGAAGGCATCTTTGGAGCTGAACACAATTTACAGGAATTAGTAGTGGCCTGGCTGCCTGACAGGCAGGGAAATGGGAAGCAGGATCCATTATTCCATCATGCCGGTGATTTTTACTCCCTTGAGTTTTCTCAGCATTGGGCAAGGCATAAGGAACAGTTTTGGGACTTTGTGCATGGATTTCCCCCTGCAAATACAGGTTGGACCCCAGCTTGTGGCCTGCCACCTCTGCTCGTCTTTGTCCTCCCCAAAAGACAAAGCCCCATCCATATGACCCTTGGATCAAGCATTGCTACTCATATGGGGACCAGGAACAGAGAATCAGAATCAGGGTCAGGGAATGGAGTCAAGGATCTCAGGCTTCTGCAAATGTTCAGCAAAGCATCCACCCACACCCAAACAATGCCAGGGCAGGGATGGAGGGACCTACTGATGCATGTTGGAGTCTTCTGATGGGACATCCCTGTCAGAATGAGGTTTCCAGGCTCCTTCAGCCCACCCCAAGCCCAAAATTGCTCAAAGGGCAGTTTGGGTGAGGGGCAGTGCTGCTGTGGGGAAGCAGAACCAGGCCCAGCAGAGTGAAGCTAGAGGACGGGGCAATACCCTGTACAGAAGTAACTGTGTCCCACCTGCACAAGAGGGACTCTGTATTTAGCACACAACGTCACTCTACTCTTACCAGAAGCACCAGGATCATGGGGCCTTGGTAAATGTAGTCAGTATAAACACCAGCTCGCTTCCCAAACCAGCACCTGCAAGGAAAGGACAAGTGGTGTTGGGGACAAGCAGTGCCAGGGACAAGCCTGACATGACAGTGACCTACATAGACTCCTGTCCTTGCACAGTCTGTAAGTCACTGACTGTGAGGTGAAAGCACTAGAACTCAAACTGCTGCAGCCATTGTGGAATAGCTTCCCTGGGAACTCAGTAAAAGGAGGTGTGTGTGGGCTTGTGGGAGTGTTTAGGGGACACATATGGATGTGGGAGCTGGTTATTGCAGGACAAGCAGGGACACCCTCCTCGCAAAGGAGGTGACTGTCCCCACTCTCTTTTGCATGGGAGCACCCTCACCCTCATCCTGGGGGCAGTTTTGGGCACAACAATATAAGAAAGATCTGAAGTCATTAGAGAGCATCCAAAGGAAGGACATGAAGACGGGGAGCAGTGTGGAAGGGCCACATGAGAAGCAGCTGAGGGCACTTGGAATGTTCAACTGGGGCAGAGGAAACTGAGTTTAGACTTCACCAGGGGCTGCAGCTCCTCCCCAGGGGCAGCCCCCACCTCTGCTCCCTGTAACAGGGACCCAAGGAAATGGCCTGAGGTTGCGTCACAGAGGAATTTGGGATGGAGATAAGGAAAAGGTTCTTGCCGCACAGGGTGCTGGGCACTGCCCAGGCTCCCCGGGGAACTATTACTGCCCTGAGACTGCCAGAGCTCCAGGGGCTTCTGGGTAATGCTCTCAGGGATGCACAGGGTGGGATTGCTGGGGTGTCTGTGCAGGGCCAGGAGTCAGACTCAATGATCCTTGTGGGTTCCTCCCAGCTCAGGCTATTCCATGATTCTCCATAATCTCACACACAGAGGTCTGGGTCAGCTCTGTCCTCAGCAAACCCTGTGGGAGCTCAGTCAGGTGTATCCCTGTCCTGGGAGCACCTTGTCAAGGTTGTTCAATCAGTGCCTGTGTGAGTAGCATAGGGCTTCTGAAGTCAGCAGAGAGAACTACCTCTGGAAAACAGAACAAGCTGCTGTTCATCTCAACGGGCTCCTTTCAACTTTCCACTCTGGGATGAACTCTCAGGTACCTGTTAAGACCTTCATTAGCAGCTGTCTATGAAAATGGCTCAGGTGGGGGAATTTAGATCTCTTCTGGTTAAATCCCAGCTCCATTTAGCAAACCTATCGTAGGAGATCTGGTTTAATCTCTTTTTCCCCCTTAAAAAATCACATTTGCTTTTTGAGGAGAAACAAGCAGGGGCAGGGCTTGTGCTGCAAAGAGCTGAAAGGTGGGATAAAAGAAAGAATGGAAGAATACCATCCTTCTTTTCCCTCCCTGACCGAATTCCTGACACAACTGATCCCCCGAGGATCTGGGATGGAAAGAAGAATGGACGATAAGAGCAACCAGGCTCACTTCTCATTGTCGTAGTAGAGCTTCCCAATGGCCCAGGCAACGATGATGGGAAAGGGGATACCTGCAGGGGAACACTCAGGTGAGTATCAGACTGCAAGATCACCACAAAACCACACCATAACAGGGGTTTTCTTACATACAAACCACCCAGTGTGATGATGTGTCCATGCAAATCCCATCCTCCTGCTCCTGGCACCCTTATTGCAGCTCTTTGTGTGCAAGAAGAACTGAAGCAGGGGATGGAGGGGGTGTCACCCATCACTAAACCCTGGGTACCCCTGAGTGAGAGGAAGCCTGGCACTCACACCAGCCGATGCAGATGAACATCCACTTGCGGAGCTTGTCCGTGGAGTAGGTGAGCACGATGGCCGTGTGAAGGTAGCAACCCTCGCCAAACATCCAGAAAAAGTTGGTGACATGGAAGTAATTGTAGGCAGCAGTGACCAAGCGGCACCAAACCTGCCAGGAGATGTGGAGCTTGTCAAACTCTGTGCCACAGTGGTGCGAACAATGCATGAAGCAGCACAGACCTGGCAGAGCAGTCAAACCCATGTTTCTCATACACATGGGGTGCCTGCCAGCTTCCAGCTAGCCCTATTCACCCCCTGAAGCTGCTTTTGTAGACGCATCTTAGTGACTTCAAACTGAAAGAGAGTAGTTTTAGAAAAGAAATTCCTCCCTGGGAAGGTAGTGAGGCCCTGGCACAGGTTGCCCAGGGAAGTTGTGACTGTTGCATCCCTGGAAGTGTCCCAGGCCAGGTTGGATGAGGCTTCGAGCAACCTGGGATAATGAAGGTGTCCCTCTCCATAGCAGGGAGACTTAAGGTCCCTTCAGACCAAAACCACTTTGTGGTTCCTGTGATCTCCAGGGTCCTCATACCCCCCAGCTGCTCAGGACTGGGCTCAGCCTGGCAGAGCTGCACCTACCACATTGCTCTCGTGCACCTCTGGGTTCATGGTGAGCTGCACCACAAACCACGTGGCATCGCGTAGGATGAAGGCTGTGATCAGGTTCCAGTGGATGATGTTTCTCAGGCACCGGATGCTCCTGGAGAGGGGTGGAACAAGGCACCATCAGAGCAGAGGGACTGGGTACAGTGCTGTTCGTGGAGCTGAGTGTCTCTGTTGGGACCCCAAGGATGACCTGTTGGGACCACGCCCTGGGTGAGGTGGGCAGGAAGAAGACCAGGAGGTAGAAGGCACCAAGGAGGACACTCTGCCTCCATAACCAGGTGCTTTAAAAATGCAGCAGAAGAAAAGCAACCCTGAGACAGGCAGGATCCCTCCAGCCTGGAGGGCAGTGGCTGTGGGGGAAGGAGATGGCAAAGCACAGGAGCTGGGTGCATCCCTGCCTGAGATGACCTCGCAGGAACACGGCAGCAGGTTTGTCACTCACCGCAGGCGCATGAAGAGGACAAAGGCCACGAGGAGGGCCCCCAATGAAACACAGTGGCCCAGGTAGTTGATGATGACAGCAATGTAGTAGTGCAGCCTGCTCTTCTTCTGGGAGTGGGGGAGATGGGCAGAGGGTCAGCAACAGCACCAGTACCAGCACAAACCCACCTCCTCCACCCCATCACCTTTGGCAGATGCACCTCAAATTTTGGGTCCTTTTTCAGGAAGCAATTGGACCTCACCCTGGGACAGGACAGTGGGAATGGATGGAGATGGGGCTAATGTGAGTTAACAGCTGACCAGCCTGGCTTCACATCCCACTTGTACCACAGCAGCTCACTGGACAGCTCAATGCTGGGACATCCCAACCCATCCTCTGGAGAAACCCTGCTAGAACTCAGCTGAGCTCACTGGAATCTTACATCTCAGTTCATCTCCCATTACCCTGGGGACAGCTGAGAGGCTGGGATGAATTTGGGCAGAGGGAAAGTGTGAGTGATAATTGAATTAATTGATCACTCCTGCTCTTAGGCACTCATCCAATCAGTGAATTGGCAACTAAGTGAGTGAGAAAACCATTCCTGGCAAGAGATATCAGCATCTTAAACACCAGACTTGATATCAACTGCAAATGAAAAACTCATATGTCTTCTCCTCTTCAAGGAGGTGGCTTGACCCACTCAGGGGCTTGTAATTCTTGATGGTCATTTTTTTATCTCTTTCAGCTTCCTAAATATCTCCTTTATTTCATTGCCAGCAGGGAAGGACAGGGTTTTCACTGAGTGCTGTGTCAGGAGGGAGCTGCAGGAGAGTGACAGGGCTGATCTGTACCCAGAGACCCTGGGGACCTCACACTGCCAATCCTGTTGGATTTTTCCCCAATGGGGATGGAAACAGGCATGCCTTTATTTCTGATGGGGAATAAAAATGCAAATCAAGAAGGGATCATAATTGCCACATGCAACTTTATCACTGGGATGCTGCTGCATGCTCAGCCCTCAGCTCCCATGGGCCATTCCTGGCCTGGATGCTGTTGACTTTCAAAACTCCATTGTGTGTCTCTCGCCCTCCTGCCAAGAGCCCAGGGGCTCCCAAGCTCCTACCTCTTCACTGAGGATCTCCTGACACTGGGAGTAGTTGACACGTGCTGCCCAGCTCCCGTTTGCAAGGCATTCCCTGTAGCCATTATCTGAAAGAGAGGATGCCCATCCAAGGGTTAACAGAGCATGGGGATGGGCACAGGCATGTGACCTGACTGTCACTAGTACAGGGCACTGGCATCAGGCCAGCGGCATCTTCTGTTTTGAAGGGAGCTCAGCTACTGCCTCGGTCACAATTGCAGAACCAAAATCCTTGGAATATTTCAGGCCTGCTCAAGAGCTTTGGGTCTGTACCAGCTCTGCCCTTGGCACTGGGAGACCCCAACACCTCCTCACCACATGCAGGGATGCAGCAGAAGCAGCACCAGCTACTCTTTTTCCTTTTCACTCCACTGTTTGCTAGGGTGATCATGTGCCAGCCCAGGATCTCTGCTGAGATGGCAGCAAGAAGTTTCACTTCTCTCTCTGAATTAGGAGCTTTTGTGCCTTCCAGCGAGGACAGTAGGTGTCATGGCTAATTGGGAAGGAATGGCCCAGGTGCCCCAGAGAGTCTGTGGTTGGTGTCAGCACTGGGGTGATGCCAGCACTGGGGTGAGACTGGGGTTCCATTAATGGGAGACCATGAGCCACATCAGGGTGATGGGGTGGGAAGGGCTCGGAGACAGGCTCAAGTTGTGATTAATGCAGAGAGACTCCTACAGTGGCACAGGAGGCACCACAAAGCAGGAGCTGTGTGTCTGTGCCATCCTCCATGGATGCAAGAATGTGCAGGATGGAAAAAATGATGTTTTTTGTGAGAAGCAAGGTGTTTCATCAAAAACAGCACTTGGGTGGTCAGAAACTCAACCTTATGCTAGGAACTACTTCAGGCACTTTTCACATGCAATTGCTTCATCCTCTACTCCTAGCATGTCACTAGCAGTGACAGTGCAGTCACTTGTGCCAGGAGGGGACAAGGTTCAAAGTCTTCTGGTCTTTGCTCATCTGTGGGCCTCAGACCCCTGTACCACCTCCAAGGGCAGGGCAGGATCACTTCTCTGCCTTTGTCCCCAAGTTGGAGACATCAGCCCTCTCCTCCCAGGAGGACCTGCTTATAAAGCTGCTTCTCTGAAATGATCCTCCCTGAAATCTGGGGTCTAAGGCTCTGTTTTCTTTATGGTTGATGAGCTTTGTTCCCAGAGGTGTATTGTCACTCGTGTGTCAGAACCCTCTCCTGGCATGTCCCCAGCAGTGCTGCCCCTCTCTCTTACTGGTGGTGTTGTAGCGCACGCCATAGAAGTACTCAGGGCAGGGCCGGGCCACCAGCTGTCCCACCGCGCTCCGGGGCCAGCACGTGCCAATCAGGTCCACCGAGGCATTGCACTGGGGACCTGCAAGGACCAAGTGCACAGGGTTAGCAGAGGTCTGTGGGTCACCGTGGGCCACTTCCAGGCTGTTGAAAGGTCAAGATTTGCCTGGAGAGCTGGGGCTGCTGGATGAGCTGATGGGTCACCACAAGCTCAGCCCCCAGAAAACCCTCGTGGCAGACACCAAAGGGGGGCTGTGCAAGACTTGCAAGGGCTGGTTGAATCATCATGGCCATGACTATTACTCTGGTCCTGTCTAAACTACTGGGCTAAGCCCAGTTCTGGCACAAACTTGGTTTCAGACCTGGCTTCCAAGTCCATTTGGGGTTCCCTAGCTCTGGTTTCCCAGCCCTGCTCCTTCCTTCAGCCATGACTTTGGCATCTAGCCCCACAACAATAAGCCAGACTTGCTCTTCCTCAGTGGTGGGTCCAGTCTGGTTCTAAGCCTCTCCAAATATTTCACACCTCCTGGCTGCAAAATCTCCTTCCCAGCCATTCCCGTTGGTCTCTTCCAGTCTTTCCCGGGTAGAAAACTCCAAAGCTGCTGCTATTTCAGATTTCAAGGATTTGTGTGCTTTTCCCAGCTACACAAGTGTGCTAACGTAGGCATTAGGTAGGCCAGATTGCAGGATTTTTAATGTATAATTTGTGTATATTTAGAACAGCATGTACCGTAGCTAAATATGTCCCTGCTCCATCTCACAGTGAGGTTGGAAGAACAATGGCTGCAATATCCCTATACTACAATCCAAGACAAGCAGAAAATGGGTGGGAAGGAGATGCTGGAAGGAGCAGAGTTCAGTCCAAATCACTCCTGGGTACCAGAGATGTTTGTGCTGCTGGCACAGAGACAGAAATTGCCATTTCCTCAGACAAAACACCCCAATTCACAGCTCCTTGGATGTGACAACACAGCATTTCCTCTTCCCCTGGATTTGTGGTCGTTATATGAATGCCTTTCCCAAAAATTCCTGTGGATGGGGCTGGCTAAAGAATGACCAAAGGAAAAAAAGCAAAATACTGCTCCTGCTGCAGGTTTTTATGGAGGAATATTTGTTTTCATCAATTATCTGAAAAATTGGGTCCTTGTTATTTTGTGATGTTCTCAGAGAAAATTTGCAGGGCTTTTCAGGTCTTCAAATATCTTAGCAAGGGAAAACAGCTTCCAAGCATGTGAGCTAAAGAAGCATTAGAGCATGGTGAGTGTTGCCTTCTGCTTCCCATTGCTTGTAGGGAGAAATTAATTTTAACAATGACCTTTGCTTTTAGCTTTGCTAATGTGTAGGGTTGCTGTGGCAACCTCCCCTTTAAGTTAACTGTTTTAAGCCTGTATTTTATAGGAAACATGGTGCCTTTTTTATCATGTGTGTGCCTGTGCCTTTCTGCATCCTTTTGAATTTATTGATCTCCTTCGTTGTTTTGACCCAAATTTGACAGAGAAATAGAGGGTCACAGTTAAAAATTTTATGATAACATTCATCCATGTAAACGAAAAAAACCCCAGTAATTACTTGAACAAAGGACAAAGTTAAATTGCAAGTGCTCTCCCTGTTAGGCATTCTGTTAGGTGAGAAGCTGCATGAATGGCTGGAACGGGAAAGCTTCACTTGGAACAATGCAGCACAGGAAAATGGGGCTTGCACACTACTAATGACCATGGCAGCTCATGCAGCTATCACAACCCCTCCCGGGACCGGTAGGGCTGGGCACAAATTCAATTTATTTTGCATACTCTTTTGCCTCAGTTTCCCTCCTGCATTCCAGGGTCTGTTCTAGGGGACAGACAGAGATTGCTCAGGGAGGACAAAGAGGAAGAGTGAGTAATTAAAAGTCAGCAGGGCCAGAGAGCAACAATGATGATACTCTCCAGCAGTAAAATAAACTCACAGCAATGCCATTAGTAACCAAACACAAGGGAGAGTCGTGGAAATGATGTAGCCAGACAGAGGTGCATCATTCTGTGATATGTCTGCTCAAGGCTAGATTTAATATCTCCACCTTTCTCCAAGGCACTTGGTGGGATGCTGCTTGGCACTCCCGTGAGAGCACGACAGGATCCCACCAGACACCAAACCCAGTGGGTCCCACCAGTCCCACCACAGGGAAAGTGTACCAGTATCAGCAGGAGCTCAGCCCTCCTTATCCCATGGGTTGGGGTGATGCTGTGGGGTTACATTGAGGTCTGGAGCTGCAGTCAGATGAAGAGATGCTCAGTCAGGCTGTTGGATGCTCCTGGACCTTTCCCTGTGCTTCACCCCTGTGCTGCCACTGGCAGCATTTGGAGCTCTGTCCCACCAGGTTTTCATCTAGTGGGTGTAATATTTTTCCCAGGCTTACACTGAGAAAGGCTTGATGAAGAAAAGCTGCAGAAAGCAGATGCTGCTCTTTCTGCTCTCTCCAGCATACGGAAAATAGAAAAAAAACCCTCCTGATAGGGAAGTGATAAGTAAAACAGTGAAGACAAAGAGTGCCATGAGGGCTGCAACATCCGCTTTACTCAGGAGAACTCTCTGCTCCAGCTCCCCCTGAGTAGCGCCTGGCTCCCAGCATTCAGAGCACTGTTTAACACAGAAATGATGTTTCAGTACTAAATGCTTCCCTGCCTGCTTGGTGGCTCATCCATGTTTGCAGGGGACTATTCTACAGGCTCTGTATACTTGTGCTTTGGCTTCTCAGCTCCACTGGCTGCATAGGTTTGTTCTTCACAGATTTACAGCAAGACAGTGAATTTCTACCTGCACTCAATCTCCCTACTTTGGCTTCTTCCCACACAGAAACATGCTGTTTGGAGGAGGAAGGAGCAGGCCCTACTTTGAGATAAGGAATGCGGCACAGGGGAAGCCGCTCCAATCCCTTCTCACCCTATTGCCTTTGGGTTGTGCTGCTTTGAAGCAATATAAAGCATTTATTTTCTTCTGAAGAAAAAAGTGTCTGTCCAGGGACTTACACTGAGACAACTATAACACAATAACTGTCTCAGGATAACTGTAGCAATATCCCATCTGTTTCTAGAAAACATCCTTCTCCAGCCTGCTCTCACCACTTGCAGGGGCCTCCAAGATGGCTCTGAGCTAAAGCAAGGAACCATGCCACACTTGGCAGGGCAAAGCTCTCCACTCCCAGCTAATCTGCCGAAAGATTTTGAGCAAATCTGAAGAGGATGGAGCATGTTTATCCTGGTCCGGCAGTACCAGACATGTGGCCACAATGCTCTTGAGCTGCTGCCAGGAGGTCTGAAGTATTATCATACCTTCAAGCCATTGCTGGGATGCTCTGAAGAGGAGTAAAGCAAAGGTTGTGCTGATATAACTGTGCTGGTTAACACATCCTGCTTTACACTGGGGAGAACTGTGCAGCAGCACAATGTCCCAGTTTGCCGCTGTGCACAGACACAACTCTGAAGTGTGGAAGGGTGAAGCCTTTCTCCTCTTCTGCAATGCAGAGGGGGCAGGAGGGATGATGGAAATCTGAACTAAAGGCTCATTCCCATGGCTGGGAATGATGGGGTTATTTATCTAAGGCATCTCAAGAGCCTAACAGCTGAAAGTTGTTAACCTATATCACTACCTGTCCTGAGCTCTCCTTCAACCGTAGTTATCTCTGTCCAGCCCTGATGTCCTTTGTGACTGCACTGCTGCTGCTGCCTCGAGCCTCTGGCTCCCTGAGAATGTCTCCAGTGTCTCTGCTGTAACATTTGCATTTGGCAATCAGGGCTTCATCTCCACATCTAATCAAAATACAACTCACTGTGATGTCTAATGTATCTACTGTGGAATTGCACAAAAATCTCTTTGTCTCTCCCAGGCAGCTCCACCAGAGTGGTGAAGAAGAAAGACCCATTTCACACCTTATTGCCCCAAAACAAGTGCCTTTGGGGGATGCTTTTATTTCCAGGTGCTGAGGTGCCAGGGAGGGGTGGCTGGGTCAAGCTGCCGAGTCACTCAGATGTTAAATGCTTGAGTAGCACCTTGAGGCATTGAGGGAAATGGCACTGGGGGACAATTTATATTAACATGAGGTAGAAATTGGGGTGGTGGAGCTGTTTGCTTTCCCTCTGAGCAATGGTTGGTGCTCAGGATGGCTGGGAGCAGCTGTGGCTGCCTCAAAGTAGATCCTTGCTTACACCCTACCTCCAGCACTGCTTTGGGTGGCATTGGGGGCTTCTATTTACCTTTGTAAGACTTCGGTCCTTAAAACATCCCCAGCAATCCTCCCAAGCATTTAAGTTCCATGAGCCTTGATGTAAAATAACTACCCAGGCTAATTAAGCATTATGATAGCTATGGGTCTTTGTAATGAATTTTCGTCTTGTTGCTATTCACTGTCAGTGACTCGGGTCTTTGCTGCTGCTCTGGAGAAGAATAAATAAAAGGCACCAAACCTAGCTTGTGCTGTTGGTATCTGATGCATCTGCTCCATGTTGTCACTTAAGATGATCCATGTACAGCTTTACAGCATATATATGCATATAATGTATATAATGTATATAATGTATATAATGTAATGGGTTGTGTTTGGGGCTTATCTTGTTCTCCTGACATGAACCACGGAGTGTTTGGAGTTATGTTAATAACCAAGCGTGGCAGGAAGTTGTTTATTCCCTGGGGTTGGCTGGGATTTGGTGGTGGGTGAGTGAAGTGAGAGGAATGTCGAATTTGTCTTTACAAACGAGCTGTGGATCTGCTTGTAGATAAGTCTAGCACTGAGAGATAAAAGAAACAATGGGATGGATTCCACTGATTGATGAATGGAAAAAGTTATTTGCCTTTACAAACAAACTGTAGGGCTGCTGATAAATGAAATTGGATATTGAAAGATGAAAGAAGCAACGGGGAAAAACTATGAATTGTATAAGAATTAAAAATTAAAAGAGAGGGTTTACATTAGAGGGGAATTTCAGGTATCACGCGTTCCAGGAAGTCTGCACCTCTCAAGTACCTCAGCCAATGGGGAAAGAGAGAGGGAAATGTGGCCGGGAAAATAGGATAAAAAGGAGGCTGTGTCCTCCAAAAATCTGAGAGGAGGAATGCCCCATGGCCTCTCTCTTTATTCGAATAAAGCAAAAAGGACTCCTCTGTCTCCTTTTTGGACATAAACCTCTGATGTTTGTGGATTAATTTTCCTGACAGAAGCATCAAAATCCCTCCCTGGCAGAGTTTTCCCAGCAGAGCCTTCTTTCCAGTTTGGTTACAAATGAACAGTCTCTGGCAGTGACTCCACTGCATCCAGTCCAAAGTACAGTTTAACTGCTGTAGCTGCTGCTCACACTGGGACGTGCCAGGACACAGTTTCGTACCGGAAAACCTCACCATCTTCCCTCCTCCACTACAAAAAAATCTATGAATATCAGTGCTATTGACATCCCTGTTTCCCAGATTATGGAAGAGAATGGTCTTATCAACATCAGTATGTATTTAAACCACTAGAATTTTCCATATAGATGAGAGTTTTGTTTCCCAAAACTGCTCAGTACCATGTCTCTCCCTCAAGTCCCTGACTAGACTCATTGCTGCATCTTTAACCCTTGCTCAGCTCCTTAATATTTCTGCCTCAGTGGAAGAGATGCCAATGAGACTGAAGAAGAAAGAGTCGCTGATGTTAATTGGACCTTTATGAATTTAAATTCCAGACTCACTCCACGGGAGTCAGTGAGTGAATGAAAGAGCAGTGGCACGTGGGCTGCTGGAGCAGCATCAGCGCTTTGGGAGCTGAGCTGGAGTAGGGGGAAAGGCTCTTGGTCAAATTGTCACCCTCTGTGAAAGGTGTTACCAAACTTATCTGATAGTGCCTGTGAAGGATATGTTCTCATTACTCACTGCTTCTTAGCCACAGGATTTTGCTGTATGTGGAAGAATTAGATTTGTCTTATTTAAATCAAAGCGACACTCCTTTTCCCCCTTGAAAAAACCTTCAGTTAAAAACCCACAGACATTTCTTTTTTTCTGCTTAGCTTTGGTGTCATTTTTCTTTGCTTTAGGTGAACTGTCACTGGCATGAAACATTTCTTTCCTGACAAGGAATTTTCTGTGCTCCCCTCTCTCTCCTGAGCACACACACAGGATTGAGGATAAGAATTCATTGTGATAAAAAGCTTAAAGGAGTGGGTTGTGCAGCCAGGACAAGAAGGGGATGTGAGAAATTCGGTAGCAACTCCTTGGGCTGATCCAGGCTTGAGAGCTACGAATGGCAAAACAACCCCTTGAGAGTGCCCTGAGCTCGCTCTGCTCAAGTGCTTTCTGCTGAGCTGCTTTGGAAAAGCCTCATTATTAATTAGGAAGAAGCTTTCCCATCTTCTCAGATTCCCCCTTCCCTCCCCAGAGAAGCAGTCCTGCAGCTGCAGGGAATGCTTTGCCCTGGGGGATGAAATGACCTTGTCCCTTTCTGATGGACTTTGTGACAGGGCGAGAAGCAGCTGCACACAGACCTGGGGAGTTTAAATCATCAGCCAGAGAAACCATCAGCCAGAGAAATCTGAGTCAGTCCATGGGCTGGGATCCCTTGGGACAGCACCTATCCACCCCAGACAAGAGATGCTGATCCACATTGTGTTCCTTTTCAAGCCCAATCTGAGACTCTCATGGTTTGCAGATGTTTGGGGGTGCAGCTGACCTGACTTCCTGAATGTGCCGTGTTGACCTCAAGTCCAGCCTGACCTCAAGTCCCTCTTCACTGCTACTGTGGTAGGCAGCTTTCTGATGGCGCATCCAGCTGTGCCCCTGTGTCCCAGTCCCAGCTAAAATCAGGGGGTCATCGACAAAAATTTTTGATGGATACCTAAACTGTCAAGTTGGAGCATCCCAATGAGCCTGAATTCCCAGGATTTCACCCTGCACTGGGGGCTTGAAGGAAAATGGGTAAAACCATTTTGATAAGAGGGCGGGACAGGAGAGCTCTGTGAGGCTCAGGTGCTCCACGTCCTGGGATAAGAGTTTGCACCACCTGCACCCCCTGAACCTGGACAGCATCACCTCAGTGTGCCTCCACCTTCCACCTCACTGCTGTGGCAGAGACTTTTCCAGTTCAGTGCACATGCCTAGAGACTGCTGGCACCGTGGTGACATCACTGTCCAGCCACACACCCTCCTTAAAACCAAAAGATTAAGGGACTGGTGACCCAGGAGAGGAGGACAGCCCATGCTGGGCTGTGTTTTGGAGGAGGGATGCTGCACACAGGCACAAGGCAGTGCCTGTCCATGCATCCAGGAGATCCCCTGCCAAGCCACGCGCTGGGGGACTGCTGGGCTCGTGTTATCAGCATGTGTCATTTCCCAAGGGTTGTGAAGACATTAACAAATTAAGTCGCAGGGCCCTGCTGCAATTCTCATTAGCATCATCCTAACAACTCTTCATGTTAAATAGCTCAAATCAAAGTTTCCAGTTTAGTAAATGTCCCTCCATAGGAATCACTGTCTCCATCAGACAGGGCCTAAATGGACCCCAAGGACCAGGGCTGGTGCTGAACTCCACTTCCCAAGCAGATGTAACACTATTAGTTTTACCTCCACCTCTTATAAGTCATCTCCTCCAGATGGAAATGGCTCTCACATGTGCCAACCCCGTCCAAATTAATGAATTGCTCAGGAATTGCAGGTTGGATGTGTAGAAACAATGGACAATTTGCAAATCTGACACCTCAGGTTCTCTCGTCTGCACGGACATGGAGACTGAGGTGCACTAAATCCTGTTTGGAATCATGCTGATAAATCCCCAATGAATAAAGCCCAATCCTTGCAGAAAGCAGTGCTCAGTGCTTGAGGATGGTGGTGATTCCAGGGCAATCCATCAGCAAACCACAGCAGAAATTCTCCCCCCTCTCTGATCTCTCCCTGGGGCTTGGGAGGTTCCAGCAGTGGGTGGAAAAGGCCACAAGCTGGGCATGAGGTTTTCTGGGACCTGCCTGCTGCCCTGGGTCAGGATTTATCACAGCTTAACATGGTCAAGGACAGGCCCTCACTGAGCAGAGTGATGAAACCTTCAGGGAGCAAGACACAAGTGATGACCAAGTTTCTTATCTGAACAGACATCCAGGCATTGCTGTTCTTCAGGCAGCTTTGCTGTCCCCTGCTTCCAGCTCGTGGGCTTGGGAAGCTTCTTGCAGGGCAAGGTAGCCTGGGTTTGGCCAGACATTGGATCAGCCGGTGCCAAGATGGTATTTATTTAAAAGGAGTTGTTAATGCTGCTGTTAATGGGTGGTGGGCAGCCATCCCTCAGCTCTGGGTCCCCATGGCCATCCCTCAGTGCCCATTCCCGTGGCCAGCTATCAGTGCCCATTCCTGTGGCCATCCATCACCCTGACACAGAGGTCCTTGGTGCCCACTCTGATTCTCATTCAGTCATGGAAAATCAAGACTGCAGCATCCCAGAGCTGGGGAGGACTTTTCTCCTTGTCCCTGTGTGCTTCACTCCTTCTCACACTTCTCCTCCCCCAAAACCTGTCACTGAACCAGACCTGTCAGTGCTGAGGTGACATCCAAGTCACATCCTGAATATAGGTTAAAAGCCAGTTTTGGCACAAGCTCTGACCTGATTGAATCAAACCCATGTACAATGTTGAGTAGGAGTGGGCTGTCCATGACCCTGCTGCTCCCACCTGTCAGGGCTGAGCCAGCTCTGGCCATAGCCATGTACCCAGAAGCTCTTTGTGACTGGTGGCCTCCCAAAGTGCTCAGTAGCACCTGTGTAGGAGTGCTGGGGGGTGAAAGTTGGCTGAGTCCAGAGCCATGGTGGCCACACTGCACTGGTGATGTGGTCTCCACAAAAATCAAAACCTCCAGTTATCATCCCTGGGCAGGGGGATGGTAGAGGGGGGTGGACACAGGAGCCGAAGTCCTGCTGTCTCCTGGCATGGCATAGAACAGGCAGCCAGCCCTGATGTCTCTGTCCATCTCTCCCTCTGCCCAACAGACATTTATTTTCTCTATTTTTATCTCCTGAGATCTGCACCTTCCACCTGCCTCCACTGTCACCCTGCAAGGAGGCTGCAGCAGCACCAGCAGAGGGCTGTGATGCAGTGTCCACACATCCCACCTCCCCAAAAAGGATCCATGCAGCACAGATGAGCCTGGAGACACCCCTGACACCCTCTCCCAAGCACTGGATCCCCGGAGGGTGGCTCGAGTGGCCTGGGGCTGGGACACTCACCAGTGTGGTTGGTGACAGGTGGCAGGCTCTCGCAGTACTGCTCCTGTATGGAGGCTGCAGCTGGGCTCTCCCAGAGGAGAAACGCCTGCATGGGGAGAGAGCAGACAGGGGTGGGGTTATATGTGCAATATGCAGCTTCCCCATCCCCAAATGCCTCCTCGGGTCAGATCTGAGCTTGCCCATGTCTGGGTGAGTATCACGCCCAAAGCTGCACAATGGACATGTACCATTTTCAGGATGGTTTCCTAGGGAAACTGCTTATCCAAGCCCAAGGCTGGGGGACTGCTCTCTGTTTCCCACCCAGTGATCCTCTCCTGCCTCGAATAACCTCCTCAGCAAACCCTCCTGCAGCCCCTGCTGAATTGTGGAACCTCTGCTATTTAGCATTTTAATCAACACTTTTGGGTTTAGCATCTTTCAATCCTGAGAGCAGACAGGGGAAACATGATGAGCCTGACACCACGCTTGGATTTTCAATCCCTTACTGAAATCACAGCCTTGTAAGCTGTCAGTGGAAAGACGTTCATACATGTCCTTAAGGAGATCCAATCCACAGAGAACGAGCTCTGGCTAAAGTCTTTTTTTCTGGAGAATTGTCAGCAAACACCAACATTCCCATTGAGTCAGAAAGCATGGACCACGATCTACCCAGCTTTGCTAAAACTCTGCACAAGGAGCTATTTTTGAAAAATTGTTATTGAATTATTGTGCCTTTGCAGGAGTTTGAGGTAACTAAAAGTGAGAAAGGCAATTGCCAGGATGAAGGGATTTCAAGAATGGCAGAGGCATGGTGCTGTTGGTCTCACAACTCACCAGAGTGCAGATGAGGGAAGGATGGGACCTAATATTTTGCAGAACACAGATTTCTACACAAGCAGCTGTCCACTCTCTCCTCCAGCTCAAAGAAGGGTGACACAGGCTCACCCTCTCTGCTCCACCAGCACTAATGGTGGGTGAGGCTCAACTCCACTTCTTTCACTTTCAACAACTGACCAAATCCCCCGGAGAGAAGTCACTGATTTAATGACAGCTGTCACATGACATACAAATGACATAGAGATCCCTTGGGAAACAGCCCTGAGCCTGAAGGCAGGAAGGGCTGCACCTCTACTGCTTGCAGGCAAGCTCCCAGCTCCTCAGGGACAACAACCTCTGCCTTCCCCATCAGCCAGGCTGATTGCTAGTGCCCGACCCCTCTTCCTGAGTGCCATTTACCTCCCAAACTGCTCTGAACAGAGAGAAGACATTCCTCCTCTTGTCCTTGAGCCATAGAAACACTGTCTGCTCTTGCTGGCACACCCAGCCATCCTCATGCCTTACCAAGGCATTAGCAGGATTTATTCAGATACAGAGACAAGCTCAGCACCCACTTGCTCTTTTCCAAACAACTGTTTACTGCCTTGGGAAGCTGGTTTTGACAGCAAGAGAGATGTCAGGCAGACATATAAATGGAGCTGAGAATAGCTCCCTTGTGACTGCTCCAGATTGCACAGGGGATCTGGCAGATCAACCCTGCCCTGGTATGGGAGCTGCTCAGAGCTCCTGGGTGCTGGTCCTGCAGGAGCCCAGCACCTCCTAAGTCTCCTTTCAGAAGGCTGACACCACCCAAACTCCAGACAGGGGGGAATCAAGGTATAGGGAGTCTGCTCCCCTCTGTGTTGATGCCCACAGCTGGTGCCTGCCGCACCTGGTGGCTCTTGGCATTGGTAGCTGGGACAGAAGGGCTCTGCCCAAAAATGGAGGGGATGGTTTGTCTACCTGAACAGGCTTTTAAGTGTTAATTGGATGTGTTTCTCCTAATCCCAGCCTGCTCCAGCCTGGCAGTGCCCATTCTCCTTCCAGACACAGGGAGAGGTCTTGGCACTGAGCAGCACACGGACAAAGCCACAGCCAGAGAGGACTGTGGATGGAGCAGTCACTGGCTCTCTGCAGGTTTTGTAAATGAGCTTGTTTCACTGCAGTGTGGCCAAAGCTCTTAACAGCGGCAGAGGTTTTGTCCCACTCTTGTCAGCATTTTGAGGGGATTAAGCAGGGGTGGTGGCAGCTGCAGGGGGATTTGCCCCACTGAAAAAAATTCTTACCTGGCACTCCTGGTCACTCTCTTATCTGTTTTGCTCTTTGTGGGTTAGTGCAACCCCTCTGCACGCTTTTACAGAGAGAACAGGTCAAAGCTCCGTCCTTGAAGAGCTTCTTGTGCCAGAGCATCGCTGCTCTCTAAGATGCCACATGGTGCCCAGCGGGGCCCAGCCTGGCTGGGCTGGAGCCAAGCTCACCTCAAGAGCCCTGACATGGCAGTGGGTTGCGCTTGGTCCAGAGAGGGGCTGTGTTCCTCCACCCTCCTGCCCTGCCTTCACACAGCTATGGCAGATCCTGCTCTGCAGGCAGGAACACCTCTGTGACCTCTCTCAACCTGCCAAAATCCTGGGGAGCCTCAGCTGAGCCCTCAGCTGTCCGGGAAGGAAGGCAATCTGCTTCTCTGGAAGCAGCCACTTTGCACACTACTCCCAGTTAGCCTGGGAAGCTGCTCCCGCAGGGAGGGATGATAGTTCTGCCAGGAGCTGCACGGGCTGCGTGAGGGCCTGCACTGGCAGCAGCTCCTTCTTCATCAGGAGCCACCATTGTCTCCCCTGTTGTTGCCTCAGCATCCACCCAGCTCCCTTCCAGGCTCTGTAACATCTCTGTTTTATACCCAGGGATGGTTTTGGTTTAACCTTGGACCTCACGGAGAACCATCTCCTTCCTTTCATCCCCGCATTTTCTGTAGCAGGACCAGCTTCACCAGTCCTCACTGCACAGCTCAGACACCTGACACTGCTCCCATGTTTCCTGCATCCCACTCAGAGCAAACATCTTCTGCGGTTGGTGTTCCACCATCCGCTATGCTAGGGCTGTCCCAGAGGGGAAACTGAGGCACTGAGGACCACCTGCCTCAGGTCACTCAGGCTGTGGGGCACCACGTGGGGCAGATCTCTTGGATCTAGACACACACCAACCATGTCCTGGTCCCACCAGGGCTCCACAAAAACCACTTGGTTTTCTGGGAGCTGTACTTGTGCCTGTGAGGGGACAGGGTGGCAGGTCCCCTGGGCCAGGAGATGCAGCACAATGGACTAGGACAGTGTCAGCTCATCAGCACTGGGAGTCTGGCTTCTGCTGCGGGGGTGAGCAGCACACTCACACACATGTGGCATCAATCTCTGTGACCTGCCACTGACCTGGCAGAAAAAAATCAATTAATAGCAATTAGGAATTAATGTCCCCTTGCGGTGCTTTCGCTCTCCAAAGCAATCCACGGATACTAATTAATACATTCACATCCAACTGCACCATCACCCCCTGCACTGTGCTACCCAGAGACAAGCATGTGTCCCCCCCCCGCTATAATGTTGCCTCAAAAAAGAGGGGATCTGCATGGCAGCAAGGGCTGACAGCTCTGAACACGAGACAGATGGCTTGGAGCCTAATTAGCAATCCAGGAGGTCCAGTGCTGAGGGGCTGTAATTGGAGAGTGGAGCGATTAGTGGGATTGAAGCCTGGGATGAAGCCATGGGAGACAGGGCAGTGGACAGTGATGGCCACCTTGACCTTCCTGGGAGAGGGAACAACACCCACCACTCTGGAGTTGTCCTTGCTGTAGGGACCTCTCTGACCCATCAGTTCTGCTCCCTTGTTTGGCTGGGTTTGCTGTCCACTACAACACTTGGTGTGGAAAAGACCTCCTGGAACACATGGGCAGGGAAGGGCTGAGCAGCTGCTGCCCTGGATCTTTGCTGAGGTTCCCTGGGGCATTAGGCTGGGATGGAGCCTGTTCTTGGCTCTGAGCCTGCTGCAAAAGGTGCCAGACTTTGGGTATTAAATACAGTGAGTATTAAAGGATCTGGATGCCAACTTCAGATGGCAGAGCAGCATCAGTGGTGTGGGAAGGGAGCAGCACCAGAACTGCAGCTGGAGGCTGGAGGTGGCCTCCAGCAGCGACTGAAAGAGCTGCCCCTCAAATGTGCTTGGAGGTGCTTCCAACCCCCCGTGTCTCCTGCCTTCACTGCAGGGGATCTCTCTGCCTTTGTTTCCCCTGACTTCCAGGCACTGTTTTCTGCAGCTGGGGAGGTTCTAACCTGCTCTACCTTGAGGGCTTTCGCTTGGAAAAGTTTCATCCTCAATTGAATCCACAAATGAAACATCCAGGCAGCATCTGGTCCATGAAGGACCCTCTTTACACCTCTGTCTTAGAGCTGGCAGTAACCTGCTTTGCCACCCATGATCTCATGGTTCCTCCAAGCCCCTTTGCTGCCCTACCAAGCCCCCGTTGCTCTTTCATTGCTTTTCCAAAGCCTCATCCCAAGCCCTGCCAGCATCAAGGCATTAAGGCAAAGCTCGGGCAATGGAACAAGGCTCAAAGCAAGACCTAGGGGGGGATTTTCCATGGCTGATGTTACTCAGGGGGAGAGCAGGCAGTGAGAATATCTCCATCTGGCATTAAAATCTGTGAGTTTATTAATTTATCTGTATTAGAGGGCCAGTCCCTGTGGTGTGTAGACAGGAGCTTTGGTGAGAGTATTTATTCTGTTTGGGTCTCTCTCCAAGTGTGCTGGATGCAGATCCTAACAAAAGAATATCAATCAGGGCTAAATGAATGCCCTGTAAAAACTGATTTATGAGCAATTAAAGGTTTTCCTGGATTAAGCTCTGGTCTCCCTTGCTTGCTATAAATAATTCTGACTTCATTTATCTGTCAAGAGAGACATGGATTTTTGGGGACAGGTGAAAAAATGACTAATGGCATATGGGTGTTGGAAGCTAAAGGCACAAACAAGCTGGGAAAGGGGGACACAGTCCATGCAGCTTCTATGGGATCTGGATTTGCAGAGGCAAAGGCTGCTGAGGAAGATTGGAGTGATGGACACAAGCCTGGGGGAGGGCTGTTTTACTAAGGCAATTTTATTAAACTCCCCTGCAGATTGTACATGTGGAAGTCTTGTGCATTGACAGGTATTTTCAATTTTGGATTGGACATTTTTGCCTCCAGCTCTGTTCCAAAACCCACATCTTGGCTGCTCCAAATCCCCTCCTTCACCCATCACCTTTTTAGGGTTGCACTCTGGAATGAGCACCCACAATTCAATTCCTTTTTTTTTTGTTGTTTTTGTTTTTGTTTTTGTTTTTGTTTTTTTTTTTTGTTTTATTCACATTCACAGCTCAGGAAAACTTGGCCACACCAAAGCTGCATCTGTCACTGCCTTTCCAGGGTGAATAGCGCAGATTTCAGGGTGAAAGAGGGACTGTGATGCCAACCCACTTTGCCCTTGGCCATTAGAATGGAGATGACTGCTCCTGGGAGGGTGACTGGATAAAGCAGAGTAGGAGGGTTCTCTTCTGTCAGCTCAGAATATAGTTAGGGAAAAAAGGAAAAACAACAGATGGGCCCTGGGTATGTTATTCCATCTTCAGAAAGAGCCACCCTCTCCTGAGTGACAGCTCTGAGGTGTTGGACAATGGCTCCTAGGCTCTGCTTGGTGAGGGACCCCCATGATTTGGGGGATGATTTGTGCTTTGTGTTCAAAAATTGTTCTCACAGACAAAGCCATGATGTAGCCCCTCTAAACACTGCAGACTCAATCATAGCTTGAGCTTGTCACTCACAACAAACTTCTAGGCTAACCCTGTGCAGGATTTTGGGTGAGCAGAGCTGGATTTCAGGGCAGGGTTGAGCTGGTGGTGCAGGATATTCTCATTGTATTCCTATACATTCATCCTATGGTGACAGAGCAGCTATTCTGGGAACAGGCTGTGCCTTTTCCATTCACTTCTTTGCTGGAGATGTGAAACCACAGGGATGATTTCATACACACTGAATCAACTCCAGCTTTTAAGGAAAGCAAGGACTGGAAGAGATCCCCAGGGTCAGCACATCCTGCAACTGCAGCTCTGCATCTTATGCAAGGATTGGAGCATGGAAGAGGCAGGGGCTGTTTTTTGGTCTTCTTGCTGCTGGAGGTGGTCAAGTGAGAGGAGAGGGGAAATTATCCTATCCTCAGCATCAATCTCTGCTTTTTCATAAAATGCTTTTGCAGTTTTATCAGCCCCAGAAATTACATCGGCTCCTGACAGAGCTGCAGGTGGACTGGTTTATTTTAATCAGTTTTTTAGTTTGTTTAAATGACTTGCAGGGTGTCAGGGAGCACTTGGCAGCAAGTTTTGCTGCCTGTCTCCTGGTCTGTCTGTCTGACCTCCTGAGGGATGTCTATCTGGTAAAGCAACATGGGCAAACCGATGTTAAAGTGGAGGTGCTAGCCAGCTGCATGGGGAACACCTAAACTGTGCCAACCCAGTATCTGCAGGGGAGGCTTGTCCCTGCTGACCTCTGTGTTGGAGCTGGGCTGCTGCAGGTCTCTGCACTCACAGGCTGGATGCTGCTGCAGGTACACCTGGCTGCAGCTGGAGTTTTATGGTCCTTTAGCCCGTGCTGTCCCCAGGAGAGAGTTGGGACTGTTCTGGAAAAGCATCTGAGTTTTGAATGCATGTATTTATAAGGAAAAATAGACAGCTTGACTGCAAAGAGAGGGGAGGGTTGTAGATGGCTGTTTCCTTTTGGAGCCAGATGGGAGAGGCTTCTCTTTGCCTGGACTGGCTTTTGTGACGCCACGCCCCCTGCTCCCCCAGTCCCAGCTCCAGCACAGGGATGGTTATGTCTCAAACTCTGGAAGATTTTTTGAGGACTTGTTGATCCAGCTTCACAAGGAGAATATCCTTGGGGAACACCTGGGGATGGCAAGAGAATCCCCTGAGCCTAAGGAGCTTTGACAGAGTATGGGAGCTGTGTCTCAGCACCTTCAGGCATCTTTTGGACTGCTTTTTGCTCACTGAAGTTATCATGCTGCTCACATGGCTGTCCTGACCAGAACATGACCTTACTGCACTGGGTCTGCTCTGTCCCCGCAGACTGGCCAAGAAGGACCTGGACTGAGGGAAGACATCCTGCCCTGTCTCACCTTTATTTTTTACATCAGAGCCAAACAAAACCTGAACCAGGAAATGTAACAGCAAAAGAGCTCCCATAAATCCTATCAATCAGGTTTAGTGGGTTGCAGCAATAGGAGAGAGCAGCTGCTCAGAAGATGAGATTTTAGAAGCAACCCCAACTTTGCAGGAGGGGGTCTCCTGGTGCGCATCAGCTATTCTCATTACTTAGGTGAGAACTTTCCTGGCCCAGAGGTGCAGCTGATGTGTGAGGTGCACAGTGGGGTGCACAGCCCACAGGGTATGAGCCATAGCGGGTGCCAGTGGGGAGGGCTCTCCCTCCACTTTTCCTGCTGTTTTAACTGTGCAGTCCTAGCTGGGCCACTGAGACACCATTCTGCAGCCAGCCAGGCAGATTTACTCTTTTACCCCTCCTTGACACAGAGGTTTTATCAAAAGCTGGATCATTTTGTTTAACTGCCATTATAGGCTTGTTCAAATAAAATTCAAGATTTCATTCAGAAACCCCTTCACCTCATTTGCCCGGGGTTTGGGATTTAAACAAGCTTTGGGCTGTGAATGTTTCCCTCTTTGATGAGCACTCAAGGAGGAGGAATATTGCTTCTGACAAAGCATTTGCATACTGTACAGAGCTGCAAAATTAGCAGTGGCTACAGTTCTACAGTGAGCAAATTAGAGAGAAAAAGTCTTTTGCTTTGCAGGTGCAGGAGGGGAAAGGAGAGGCTTCCTTAGAAAATTAATTACGTGGAGGCTTCCTTAGAAAATTAATTATGGGGGGTACAATTGGGCTCTGCATTTGCATTGTACACATCCATCATACCCCCAGTGGCCACCCCCTCCCAGCAGCCTGGGAAACTGGTGGCAGCTGGTTTCACTGGGAGGTGCAAGGCTGGTAGTTGCTGGGAGCCCTGGGCTGAGCTCAGAAGGACCTGGCTGCAATTCTCCCCCCCTTTAAATGATCCTCTGACTCACTTCAGCCCCCCTCCCCGACAGTTTTTGAGCATCACGAGCTCTTGCCAAGCCCCAGTGCCTCGACTGGAGGAATTCTCCCCAGGGCCCTTTGTGTTGCAGTTTCTCTTTTTACTTTTCCCTTCAAAGAAATTGAAAAGTCACTGCGGAGAACGCGGACGGTGCAGGGAGCAGGGGTGATGGGGAGGGGGCAGAAGGGCCCTTATGGGAGAAGAGGACTTAAAGCATCTTACCTTCAGGAGGAGGAGGAGGAGGGCAGGACACAGGCTGGGCACCATCGTCAGCTGCCCCTGCGCCCAGCTCCCCGGGGCATGGCTGACAATGTCCCCGCTCCTGCTGGGCGGCTTCTGCCGTCGGGGAGAGAATCCTCTGCGCTTCAATGAAGGAGCGTGGCGGGGCTGCGCGGAGGCTGCGGGTCCTTCTGCGTCCCGGTCCTGCCTTTTATAACCTCCCTGGAGCCGGTCCTCCGGCTGCCCACCTTCCAGCTTGTCCGGCGATGGGCTACATCCCTCTCCACCAGCCTCCCACTCCCCCTTCTCTCCCTCCTCCTCTTCCTCCTCCCCTTTTCCTCCCTCCACCTCCCTGGTGCCTTCCAACTCTATTTGTTTTTTTCTCCCCCTTTCTCCTTCTCTCCCTCAGCATCTTCACCAGCAGAAACTTCCCACGGGCTTAGGGACCGCCCTCCCGGCTCTCCTTGGAGTGGGATTTCTCCTCTCCACCCTTCTTACTCCCATCGTGCAGACACTGTGGGGTCTCTCCTGCGGAGCCTGGGGGCTCCCCTTGTGTCTGCAAAGGGTTTAGGGCTGCAGTTTGCAGGGGATGAGGGGCTGAGTGGGTGTTACGCATTTGGGGATTTCACTCCAGGGCTCTGGGAGAGAAACTGGGACAAAACGAGGTTTCCCCCGCCAGCCTTTGCAGCCCCTTTGCAAAATGGATGGTGGACACGAAAGAAGGGCAGAGCCCCTTTTCTCTTCCGCAGGGATGGGATGGAAGGGGTTTCAGCCCTGCCTTGTGAAGGAGATGCTCCTGAGGGAAGGACGGGGTTGTAGATGCAGGTCTTTCACACCGGGGCTGTGCGGGGGATGTTGGATCGTAAGGGCGGTCCCGGAGGAGGTGGAGATGCTGCTGGCACCTCGCTTTGTCCCGTAGGATGGGTGGTGGGAGTGGCAGAGGTGGGGGGGGCCTTGAACTGATAGAGAAGAAGGAGGACAAGTGTCCTGGAGAGGGTAGGGACAGTGGTGTGGGAGAGCCTGGATGATGCTTCTGAGGTGTTGGATAATGACATTGAGGTGTTGGATAATGACATTTCCCTTCTCCGGCAGCATAACCTTCATGCTTTAAAGGGTCTCCTGTCATACCTCTGTGTCTCAGCTCCTGCCGTCCCCTGGCAGCCGCCCCCTGGCAGCCGTCCCCTGGTCTCCTGGGGGAGGATCCCACATACCCCAGTCTCTTGGAGTTGCCATGGTCAGGATTGGGTCTATTCCTGAGTTAGATGAATTTCTGGCTGTGTTAAACCTGCTCCCCCATGCCAGGGCAGCTTCAGAGCACGCCTTCTGTACCCTCTGAGGTTTAGGGGGGTGCCCCAGCTGTTGGTGCTGCACTTATCCTGGAGTGAGCCAAGCTCCATCAGCCTGACATGAGCCGGAGCAGACGGCCAGGCTCACACTGTGCTTCCGTCTTTTCTTGAGGAAATAAGGATCAATGAAATGTACTGCTGGGAGGGGGATGCTGGAAAATATCGCCATAGGATGCAAAATATTTCCATACAGGGCTGTGATATTTTCCTTAGCTGGTGATAGTTCATCCACCACCAGCCTCCCATGGGGTGCTGGATCATGCTCCCAACTGCAGCCTCTGCCTCTGGAAATGGCTGCAGACCACAGCGGGTTGTGGATGGATCAATAGGAGGGCAGTGTCCCTTGATGAATTCATGGCCACAGCCTCCATCCATCTTCACTGAGCTGCTCTTTGTCTCCAGAGCACCTGAGAGGGCAGAAGGGGATCAAGGTCCTCCCTGAGCTGCGGGCCAAGGCACAAGGACTGGCCCCAGCGTGTGGGGGTCTCCAGTGACCCATCCCGTCCCCCAAAGGATAAATGCTCCTGGCCCAGTAATCAAGGGGAATAAACAACACAGACATAAATCTTCTGTCATTAGCTGGGTTTAATCAATGTGTGACTGCTTTGGCAAAGAAATTGAAAATATATAAAGCTCTGGTAAATTCAGGAAACTTTTTGTTTCTGAGGTCTCTTAACATTCCTCCCCTGAAAAGGATGGGAGACAGACTCCAGAGCCAGCCTTGTGTTACATTTCACTTCAATAAGCCCATGGAAAATTCAAAATTTTCTAATAATGGCTTGAGAAAGCTCCAAATAACTTTGCACAGCCTGGATTCAGCTGAGTACATCATAGGATCATGTAACCCCCTGCCATGGGACACCTTCTACCATTGCAGGTCTAGGGCACAGCTCCTGGTCACAAAATACACTCTGTTTTTGGGGGCTGCTCAGGGCTTTGTGCACCTAGGGGACAGAAGGGACCTTCCAATGGGAAGCACCAGAGACCTCATTCCCACAGCAAGACCAATGATTGTCTTTCACCATCTCAGCCTGCCCATGGCCACCAAGTGGGACACATGGGATGGCCATGCTCTGCTCAGGTGCCCAAAGTGTGAGGTGATGCAGGGAAGGAAGAAGTGAACACTATTTTTAGTTAAGGAATTGGTTGCCAGGGACATGAAGATAATTCCTTCCCCATATATCAGGGAAAAGGCTGCAGAGCTGTTTGAAGAACCTAATTGAGGGGATTTATAGTAAAATGCAACTTGTCAGATGCAGCAAAGGAAAAATAAAACAGTCCCTGAGACACAGAAATCAGTCCATTCGTCATGGTTAATCTCAAACTCCTCGGTATGGCACAGAGACAAACGTGGGAGATGGGTATTAGGAATGGAGACAATGAAGAGAAATATTGGATCTCCAGGAAGGAGGGAGAGGAGAGGTTTAGTCTGACTTACCTGCCATTGGTAAATTATTATTATTTTATGTAACTGCACATGTGTCTGAGCAGCTCCATGACAGCTGCACTATGGGGCTCTTTGTGGGACTTACACCACTGCCCTGCTCCCACCCTGTCTCTGCAGCCAACCATGCCTGGTTTGGGAAAACTCTGTGTGTCCCTCCTGCACTATAGGGATGAGACTGGAACTGGTCTGTGCACTGAAAGGGTGCAGGAAATGTGTCCCTGCTTCCCACATGTGGCATTGGTAGCAGGACTTTGCTTACAGCTGGGACATCTGTAGGAAAAAAAACATCCTCAGTGTGCTGGGCATTTAGGTCAGGTTGGTGGAAGAGTGGAGTGTGACTTCTCAGCTGAAATCCCAGCTGAGATCAGCAGTGTGCCTCGATTTCCCCAACTGTGGGTTGGGACTGTTTCTTTCCCAGGAGGTCAAGTGGAGCTGGGAATGCTCGGGGAGCTGCTTGGGGGAGGACAGGCTGTCAGCACGTGGGGCTGTGTTAGCAACTGCAGGCTGAGAAAAAATCCAACTCAACACATTAAGTTTCTCCCAGGAGACTTGTTTTTTGCCCCGCTTTTAAAATTACTTTCCAGGTTTTCTGTCCTGTGTCCTTTTCCCTCCTCCTAGATCTGCAGTGAAAGGAACACACTCTCAAACTCTGCCTGACAAGAGAAAGTGTCTGCTGGGACCAGGTTTCCCTCATTCCCAGTCACCACATAGTATAATCATGCCTCAAATTTGGGTATCCCTGTTGTATTTGACCAGTCTGTATCACCTGCTTCACCCATGTGTTATAAATGAGAGACAAAAGTCTCAGTATTTAGCAAAATTTAGATTTCTTTATTGGATATAGACAGAGCAAGCAGTGCGCTAGAGAACGTGAGGGGTCACCGCCCACTCCACGCTCCACCGAACTCCGGCCCGTGGCCCCTTCTTATACTGTGGTTTCCCGCCGTAATCAATAACTTTTGTTTCTTTAGCTGTCACGATTTTGCCAGGCAAGCAGTGGTGGTCGAATAAACATCCCTATCCCAATTCACAAATCTCCGGCGATAGTCAGTTGCACAGATAACCATCTGGCCTTTGTAGATAACCACCAGCAAAGTTCTGGGAGTGTGGTCCTTGAGATAGGGAGGATTGATCAGACAAAGGCAGGAAGGGCTATTGGGAAGTCTGATTTTGCATGCTGGTAGTAGATGCAACTTATTTGGAAAACATAACCTAACATAATATAACATGAGATAACATAACATAACGTGATATAACATAACATAATATAACATAACAAGGTGATTTTAAACAGAATGATTCTATCATATAATTTCCTTTATCTAGTGTCCATGCTTCACTTCAGAGCTTAGTATTTTGGTTTATACAACCCCCAATACTTTTGTGATTAACACAAATCTTTTATCAATTATTACAATTTCCCCACTTCTTTTTTTTTATCCCATTGATTCGTGTTTTGGCTTTAAATTTTGTCAGTACTTCTTGTACTAGATTTAATTCATTTATTGCTATTAATTTTGTTGCCGTTTCTGCAAGTCTCACAGCTGCTCTGAGACCAAGAGCTGGAAAGCTGAAGCCACAGCCCTGCTGAAAACATTGCAGGGAAGGAAACCTAAGACTGTTACCAACTTCATTTCATGAGTATTACCTTAGAGCTGGGCTGGCAGATTTTCTTGGTCTTGAAGGCCTTGAGAAATGCCTGTGTGACCTCTGGACACTTCAGACCCCTGTTCATCCCACCAAACTCTGCTGGAGATGCAGAAGTTGTCCATGCAGGAAGACAAATCAGTGTCCTGCTGGGAGAAGGAAAACTCAGACACATGGAGCTGGGTTTACTCTGACTCATTGCTCCATGCAGCAAGCGACTGATTCCTTCATTTATCCTCCTTCAGGAGGATAATTCCCTCCTGCCATTTCTTCTTCCCACATTGTGTGCATTGATAGGAAATCTCACATTAGCAAAAACATGGCAACTGCAAACTAAAACAAGCAAACTCAAGGAAACCCACAAAGATCTGGGATCTAACTGAATTTCTCATTTGCTTCCCAAGTTTCTCAGAAGTGTTTGCCATGTTTTTCAAATTGCTTTTGGAAGGATGTGTCAATTTTGAATAGAACAGAAACACAAAAGCTTTTGTTTTGCAGCTAATTAAACCTCAAGGCAGAATGCTAAACTGGTCATAATAAAAGTCGTAATTATTATTTTTCTCATTCAAAGCTAAGTCAACTGAAATTTCCCAATCAGCAGTTGGCATTTCCCATCAAACAGATCACAGTGGTTTGTGGTTGGGAAAATTTCCATGGTTTTATTCTGGAAACTGATCCCATCAATGCACCAGCTGAAAGTGGCTCTGTCTTCACATGCTCTGTGACAGAGAGATGTACAACCCTGTCAGCTATGAGCCTCTTTGTGGCTGTGTCTGTTTGGCAGCACAGGGACCCATCATGATTCTGCTGCATTGGCCGTGGTATTGTTGCACAGATGTACATGAGTTCCATGAATGTACATGGATGTACAGAGGCTCTTGCACGGATCATGGAATCATAAAATTGGAAAAGCCCTCCCAGACCACTGAGTCCAACCTGTGCCCCATCCCCACCTTGTTACCAAGCCCACAGCACTGAGTGTCATGTCCTGGTGCTCCTCGGACACCTTCAGGGATAGGGACTCCAAATCTCCCTGGGCAGCCCCTTGCAATGCTTAATAGCTCTTTCCATGAGGAGATTCCTCTTAATGTCCAACCTGAACCTCCCCTGTCAGAGCTTGAGGCCGTTTCCTCTTATCTTGTCCCTTGTTCCCTACGAGAAGAGCCTGACTCCCCCGGCTGCCCCCTCCTGTCAGAGTTGTGGAGAGCCAGAAGGTCTCCCCTGAACTTCCTCTTCTCCAGACTGAGCCCTCCCCCTGTCTCAGAGGAATGGGCATATCCAGTGACTGCAACACACACTGGGCAACCTTTAGGCATAACCCCACAGCATCATGGACATGTCATGGGTGGTGGAAATGTCCTGCAGAGATCGTGGTAGGGATTGTGACATCCTCAGAAATAGCTTGTTGTAAAAAAACCTCCCTGCTCCTCAGGTCTGCAAATGCCCACCAAGGCAGGAAAGGTTCTGGATGTCTTTCAAACCTGGTTATTTATTCTCTGTATGCTTGATGAAATATTAATCTCCTCATCTCCAAAAGGCAATCAAAAAAACTGAGAAGAGATGATGCACAGGGCCTCAACACAGACAACAAAAAGCAGGAAAATAAAAATGAAATAAAATTCCAACGGTAATGTAGAATTCTATAAAACACATCTCTGTGCTGGCACAAAGGGCAGAGACAAAATACCCTGGTGTCCTCAGGGCTTGGGAGGCCAAGCAGGACCTTGCAGGGAAGGGGGCGAAGAGGACTTGGATCAGGCAGTTGCTCAGGCTGGTCTGAAGCTTTTCTGTGAGGTCTACAGGTGGGATTTCTTTGAAGGTTTCCCCTTCCTTTCCTTGTGCCTTAATTGGAGGGTGGGTTGGTGCCAAGGCACCAGCCAGCTGGAGCCATTGTGCTGGGCAGCGAGGGAAGGCAGATGGTGGATGTGTTGGAGGTGATGGCCCCGAGAGCAGCCACTCACTGTGACGGAGACTGGCAGCCTGGTGGGGGTGGGACTCCAGAGGGAAAGTCTCCCTGCAGAGCTCCTACAAGGCCCTGGTTCCATCTGCTTTCAGGATGATGCAGCCTCAAACTGGATTCAGCCACTGTCTGAGGAGAGACGCTGCTCCGTCTTCCTGAGATGGCCCTTGGAAAACATTCACTGCTGCTGCTGGTACTAAAGGATTTGCACATTCAGCCAAAAAGAGTCTGGTAAAGTCTTGTTCAGTTCCTGACCTCTCAGCCAATTTTCTTTATGTCTTTGGGTCACATCTTTTCTGTACAATAATCTCACAGATAATCTCCTGACATTTGATGAGGCAAAAAACATTCCATCATCTCTATTTCTCTGGCTGTTATCAGTGTGCAGGCGATGTGGGAAGTAGTGTGAGTACCTTGTTTCATAATTGTGGTCATAAAATAATTTGGTCACATAGGTAAAATTCCTCTTTCAAATATTTTTCTCCAGGCACATGCTAACCATGATCCTGTAGGTCCTCAGTGCTTCAGCTGGGGACAAAGAACAGTCATTTATTTAGGATGTCTTTGGGTTTGCTCTCTTGTTCTGTAAAGTCTCTCAGTCTATGAGAAGCCCAGAGATTATTAAAATATATATAATGCTTCATCCCAGAGAGTTTAATGTTTTGGCAGTTCGCTAACTGTATTCCTCATGCATGCTTTATTCCATCATTGCTCAGTCAGGATTTTTCCTTCTTTAGGAATAATTAACCACTAAGTAAGTGTCAACCAAAGGGCTGCAGTTTATTTCAGGGGAAAGAGGAAATCACAAAACTGCTCTGCTGAAAGGGATACAGTTTGCACAGGGATCTATTTTCCCTTTCCTCATATGTCCTTGGACGTATTGTGGTGGCACTGTGTGTGAATGGGAAGTTTGTGCGTGGCAGCCTGTGGTCCCTGCAGGCACAGGGAGCACTGCTGTGGCACTGCACAGGTGCCTGCTGTGGAGCAGCCAAGAACAGGGCAGAGCTGCCCTCAGAGCTGGGCAGGTCCCTTTTGGGATGTAGAAGAAAAAAATGAGGAGAGGAGAGGAGAGGAGAGGAGGAAAAATCATGCTTTTCTTCCTTTCCTATCTCCCTGAGCAGCAGCACTTCCCTGTTGCCAATCTTCCTCTGTGCTGCCTGACTCCTCCAATTCCCAGAGAGCAGGTCCCAAGCTCTCTGGGATGGGAAGCCAGAGGCATCTCCCACATCCAGGCTTCTGTTTGACCTCAGGCTACCAGGGAATTCTTGTTGGCAGGAATGATTTTCACTAGGGAAAATGCAGCCTGGTCAGACTCCATGTGTGCTGATGCAGGGCTCCAGGAAGGCCTGATTTCCCAGTTATTCAGGGCCGGCTCCAGATTGTGTGAGGTCACCAGTCCCTGCCATGATTGGGATGAGCACTGGGAAAGAACTGTCCTCACCATATGCCAGCCACCTGGTGTTTGCTGTGCTGAACTGGGAGATGGAACACCATCCCAGAACCTCCCAGCACTGCAATTCCATTTGACAGCAGAGCCCTCACGGCTGCACTGACAGATGTCTGCTGCAGCTCATTCTTCCCTCCCCATCCTTCTCCCCTGATTTTTCCTGCCTGCTGCACAGCTGACAGACTCCAGGGTTTTGGGACCCTGGAGCAGGGCTGGGATGTGCAGCTTCAGCCTCGGCATCTAATTCAATCCCACAATCAATCTTGCTGCTTGTGTTTTGCCAATTATCCAGAGAGACAGGTCATAACGCAGCCACACAGGAAATGGCAGAGTTATGTCTTCCATGCAGGAAGGGAATGGGAAGCAGCTGGAGCCACCTCTATTCCTGTGCCAGAGGAAGGTGCATTGGCAGCACTTTTACCTGTGAGCAGATGAAAGCCACACTCAGCTCTGCCAGGCTCAGACTGTCAACCCAGCCCAGGAGCTTTCTAACACAACCACATCCACTCCAGAGCAGGGTCGTGGCCTCACGGGTGTTTTCCTACTTGGCTTTTGTTGCTACACAGGATGACTCAACACAGCTAAAGCCTCCACATTCCCATTAACTCGAGAATAAGCATTTAAATTAATTAATTTGACAAGGTTTGGCTCCAGATTGGCACATCAGTGCTCTGGTCTGCCCAGAGCTGCTTCTAGCTGGAGGGTGTGCTCAGCAAAGGCACTGAGCAGAATTTGTCCATGTAAGGCTGAGTGAGCTGCTTGCCTTTGAAAGCTTTGCTGCTGCTGCTATGAGAGGTGTCACTGTGTCCATGAATTCCCCCGACATGGGAAGGAACTGGCTCTATTTGCATTCTTGGCACAGAGGTGTTTGTGCTGCTCGGGTTTACTCTGAGTCCCAAAATACTGGTGTGTGTTCACACTCCAGCTCCTGACCCTGCAGGAATGATCACTGTCCATTCACACATGAAAGTCAGGAAATAAAGGCCCAAAGTGACTCAAAGATACCCAACTTAAGCAGGTAAAAACCCCAAAGTAATTTTTTTTTTTAATAAATCACATGGAAATTTAGACTTTTTAATAACTGGGGCCTTCTAGTCAGTGGGGGTGGTGTACTGAGCATCAGGCGAGAGGCTCCCCTGAAATGGAAGGTGCCAAAACAGGATGAGTGAGGCACAGAAATGCCCTTTGAGAAGTTCTGGTCCAGGAAATATTTTCCTTCGCACTTCCAAGGACAGATCATAGGAGCTACGGCTACTTCATGGGAAGCTGTCACTTCTGCCACACTCAAAACCTCCCAAATATTTCCCTTCAGGAAGCCACGGGGAGAAACTCAGTTCTTATAGAATGCCTGGAGCATTCCAGAGGTTTGTCAGCCAATAAAAGGCCTTTAAACTAAAATTAGCTGTGTGGCCCAGGCAGGGGAGCGGGTGGGGAGGCAGCTCAGGCTGGGAGTGCAGTGGCTGCTCAGGACACTCACTGGGGTCTCCAGGAACGTTATTTGTGGTTCTCCTCCACTCCTGAGGTTACCAGTGCTGGTTTATCTTTCTGGCAGCTAATCCCAGCCCAGACAGTGCCAGCTCTGATAGCATCACCTACTCATCACCTTGTACAGGTTCAGCATTGAGTGAATTACGGCTTTGCTAAGAGGTCTCTTTTTCCCCCACGGACAAGGTCAGGTCAGGGTGTCCTCCACAAGTTCATTTTGCTCCTCTGGACCAGGAGGATGCAAGGATGAGCATAAAAGCCACTCTGGGCTGCTGGGGTTTATATGGGAGCCTAGTCCAGCCTCTGAGCGATGCTCTAAGTCCTGGTGTCCTTAGATGCTGGGCAAAGGATCTAAAATATGCCTTAGCAAAGTAAAATTTCTTGAAAGAAGAGGGCTGTGTCCTTGTCCTTGGACAAATTATGTCAGAATGGTTTCCACCAGGGATGAATCCTCAGCTCCTCCATGTGCAACGAGGTCAGGACAAAACGAGTCTCCAATCTGTCAGTGCCTCTGGACCAGACATTTATTATCCAGTGGTAAAGTCCAGGGAATGTGTGCCCGGCACCCTCAGTACATGGAGCAGCACGGGCAGCAGAAGTGATGATTTATGTCCTGCTGCCAACATGCTGAGCCAGCGCTACATCCCGGCCCTTCCCAGGGCACTGAACTGCTTCTCCAGCTGAATCCCACGTGTGCTCCAGGGGCAGCAGTTCCACAGAACATCCTGCTCCCCGGTGAAGGGAGGTAGGTCAGGGGGCTGCTTCTCTGAAGCACCTCCATCCCTCCTCACATGGGGGAGAGGACAAATTCCAGAGTTATTTGCAAGGCTCTGCAATCTAATCACACAATCACAGAATGGTTTGGAGTTGGAAGGGACCTTCAAAGGTCATCTAGTCCAATGCCCATGCTCAGAGGTTAAACCATGACACCCTGTTAGCCAGGGACCAGGAGCACTTGGATGCAGTGATGGGAAAAAGGGTCCTGTGCTTCTTGATTGTGATCAGCCTTTCCTCCCTATGGTGCTATCAGATCCAGTTGCTGCTCTGGTCCCTTCAAATTGCTTTTATTTGATAGGAATGTCCATAAGCACTTGACTGTGCTTTAGTTTTACTCTTGAGCCTTGAGTTTTCTAGGGCTGCAGTTCCTGTCATGGATTGGGAAAGAAAACCCTGCTGATGCAGACTAGGGTTTGACTGTGGGATTCTGGGCAATGGCTCGACCATTTTCCATCCCTAAATCCATGTCTGGAAGCTGAAATCATCCAGTTTCCCAACAGCAGGACAAGCACAGAGCCTGGATCTCCCCCGTGCTGTGCCCAGGGGACTCTCTGCTGTGCTTGTGCTGCTGTGATGAAGGTTAGGGGGGAGCCTAAGCCACCAAAGTAATCACGGGGAAAGGAGTTTGTGTGATTAACCTCGTTATTCCAGCCAAAGGACCTGCAGCAGCCCCAGACAGCCTAATAGCTGCTCTGTGGATATTACCCAGCCCATCCATCTTCCATGTAATCACCAGGCTGTACGGATGAGACAGACTGATCTATGGATATCTGCTGCCATTTAACCAGCCTGGAACTGGAAATTTTTAACACAAAATTATTTGGGCGCTGGAAAACACCATTCAGCAGGAAACGGAACGGGTTCACAGGCGAAAAGGCCTAAAGGCATCCTAGTACTGAGCATCGGAGAGGTTTCTAAAGGCAATGATATATTTTCTAGAGTGAAATTACATATTTCACCTTTTCCTTTCTTAACTTTTATATTGCTTAGGTAGGGAAAGGTTGTAATTTTCACTGCGGAGGTCTCCTCACCGGGACTGGTCACCTTAAACTCCTTCCCACCCCAAACAGGACATCTGTTAGATCAGGTAAATCAAACCCTCAGTGAGTTGAAGACAGAAGAAGGAAGAAAGTTATCAGATACAGGGGAAAAAATCAGCTCAAGGAATAGAATAAAGCAGAGAGTGAAGAACTGGCTGAGATGTGAGAAAACTGCTGTGAAAGTCAGAGTTATTTTCTGGATAAAACATATAAAAATTTCCTAAAATTCCTTCCTGAGAAATGAAATCTAGCTGACCTGATGGAAGGGAATTATCCAGAGATACTCTGCTAATATACTGTGACAAGGTCCCTGCTGCAATGTGTTAAGTCCCCACTTAAAAGCAGCGGACAGAGAGAGCGTGAATGAGTGAAAGCTGGAGGGAGATTCCTGGGCTCAGCTGTGACACCAGGACACCTCAGACAGAGGGCAAAAAGCCAACCAGAGGCACTGGCACTGATCCATGGCAGGAGATAGCCTGGCTGTGTCAACAAATACTTTGGATTACCATTGGCTCTGAAATTGGGGATGGGTGGGACTGTTGGGTTTCCAGCTTTGATGCTTCATGAGCATTGGAGATTAAGAAAACCAGTCAGGGATCAAACCCTGGTCTAGGGGATGCTGGAGAGCTACAGCAATCACTGGACTCTTCAGTATTACCTGGAGGCCAATAAATCTCAGTCAGATCCTACCAGCAAAAACAGTGGTCCTAAAGAAGTAATTCAATGCCTTTGTCACTCTCTGTGCATATGTAAGCATGTAGGAACTTATTTCTCCATTTCTGCTGCTTCAATAACAGCTTTTCCCTGGGGGATTCTGGAGCTGGTATCAGCAGGGGAAAAGAGGTTCTCCCATGTGAACTGGGAAGCAGCAGCTTTTGTTCCAAGGTCATTTGCAGAAGTTTTCTGACTGTGAGGGTCTGCAGGACCATAGGCTGTTCACAGGGAATATGAAACCAGCAGGCCATTGAGACCAACAGACCAAAGAGAGAGCATCCTTAATCCACCTGGACTGTCTGGATTTGGATGAAATGAAGACGTGGACAATGCACCAGATGGCCGAAGGAATCACAGAATCACAGAATGAATCACATTGGAGGAGACCATGTCTTGGTTTGAAAGACAGGTATTTGTTAAAGAAAGGCAAGAACCCCTTTTTTTTCTGAGATGGAGAATGCAACCCCCCTCCCTTCTAATTATTATAGTTGCAAATCAGAGGCTTTCAGGCAGAAGATACGGGGATAGGAATAACAGTTCTTTACTAATATATCTAACAAGGCAAACAGCAGAAACAACAACAGCTATAAAGATTGACAACAAAACAGAACAGTATAGCTCAGTTCGAGTCCCTCTGGCCACAGGCCCTCTCTCTCTGCGCTCAGTTCCCAGTGCTGTGTGGGCAGGGCAGGTCCCGTGCAGCTGAAGGGGGCTGGGTGATGGCGGCAGCGACAGCCCAGGTGTGAGAGGGGGATGGAGGGGAGACTCCCTCCTCACGGTGTCAGTCGTGGCCCGGCCGAGTCTCCGGAGGTAGTAGGATGAAGCAGGAAGGCAGCAGTGCGATGTCCGACAGCAGGGAACGTGGCTCCCGGCGTTGGGATGGCAGGGAAGATGCTAGGTAGGAGCCCCGGCCGTTTTCCTTCCACTCCACGAGCCAGCGAGAGAGCGAGAGCCAGAGCCCAGGCCCCTGTCCCACCTTTCCTTCTCCGGTCTCCCCTTATCCCCCACCCCCTGCGAGGGAAAAACTATTGCTACTAAGGTGTAGCCACAAATACTTAGCATAACAAATGGAGAAAATTCCACAGAAAGAAAAGGGAACAATTCAATCCCCAACAGACCACCATGGGTTATCTGGTCCAGCTCAAGCAAATTCAGAGCATGTGGCACAGGATTAGCACAGAGGGTTCTGGAATGTCCCTGGTGAGGGAGACTCCACACTCTCCCCAGGTAACTTGTTCCAGCCTGTGGCCACCCACACAGCAAAGTTCTTCCTCGAGTTCAGGGTCAATGGCTTTATTTAAGTGGCTGAAGGCAGTTCCGCTCCAGAGTATCTGAAATGCAGAGTCTGAGACACTTCCTCAAAGCAGAGCTGGACACAGCTGTGTCCCCTCCTACACCCCTGCATTGCAGAGCAGGTGAGGTCAGGTGCCTAATGCTCCATCAAAATCCACAGCTGACTTTTCCAAGGACTGCACACAGCAGCTGTTGGATGTCTCACTGCAAACCAGCCCACACCACTGGATGCCAAGCATTGCCCTAGTGGTGATGGGGCTGAGCTTCCACTCTCAGGGCTGTCCCCCAGACGGGCTGGGATGGAGGGACTTTCCCCTTGCAAACAGAGTGGAGACCTGTGAGGTGAGGGTTCGTAGTGACTCAGAGTCCCGAGGCAGGTGCCAAGGAAAGCCAATTTATTCCAAAAACTCAGTCTTTTAAAGCCATTAGCCAGTTATCAGTTACATACTTTTAAATAATAACAAATATAATTCAACCAACCACCATACTCCACGATGTGAACATGCAATGGCTATGTTACATGTTTTTCTACGCCTAATTCAGCTGAGTCTCTTTCCCACAGTTCTTTTCTACTTAGCCGAAGTAACAAGCCTGAACCACGATTTTACAAGGCCTCTTTTTTATAAAACCTTACTTAACGGTAGCAGAGACCCGTCTGCCTCAGACAGGCTGCTGGCGATTCCCTCCTGGTAGAGGGAATTGCCGGAGGCAAAGATCAAATCCAAAGGACCAGATGAGAATCTGAGCAGTGCTGGCGGAACAGGCGGAGTGCCAGACCCAGAGCAGAGCCCTGCAGCTGGGACAGCTGTGACAATTGCTCTGCTCCACACGGAGCTGCCTGCGGGACTTTTTCTGCATTAGAAAGTGTATTTCTGCCCTTAATTGACTTGACAAAAGCACTCCCTGCCGGAAACAGAAGGCGGTCCCAGGAGTAGGCTCACAAGTGCCATCGTTCTTGCCCTGGCTGCTGCCTGCAGAGTTTTCAGCCAAGCAACTCCTGATGGCCAAACCTGTGTTTCTAGGCAGCTCTCACATGCTTCCTTTCCGATGCTCTCTCTTGTCACCTCCGAAAGGATGTGAGGGTCAGCTGGGTGACAGAGATAACCAAATTGCCACCCCCCTCAGTTCTCTCCTTTACCTGCCCTAGCTCACGCTCTACCCTCCCCCTGCTCTCAGCTCCCTGGTCATCTGCCGTGGATCTGGGCAGATGCCAACACTTCTTTCTTTCCTTGACTCTCCCAGCTGACGTTGAACATCCAAAGCCTTGCAGATGCCTTTTGTAGAATGGATAAACACCCATTTTATATGTTCTAGATAGACACTTTGCAATGATTCTGCAGCCTCAGTGGAATCAGCACAATTTTCTGCAGATTTCCAAGCTGAGTGCCAGTCAAATAAAGGAATGTTCTGCCTTCTGACTCCTCCAGAGTATCACAGTGAAATCAGAACTGTGACTCCTTCCCATGGGAATCTATTAAGTCCTAATATTATGAGCAATGTTCATTTAAAAATGTTCCTACTTAGTCAATATGCCACAAGTGTGTGAAGGGGGATGATCCAGCACAGCTCCTAGGTTAGTGTCCCAGAAATATGGAAATATATTGGATTTTCTTTTTTCTGCACATGCCCTGTGCTGTGTGTGAAAGCAGCACTGCACAGGGTGCTCCAAGGTGGGAGCGGGGATTGGAGAAAGAAGCCATAAGCTTTATCAGTGAAATTGTAATTGAAATTAAATTGCATTTGACGGACAATGCTTAGCAATTCCAGAGTGAATGTGAGACAGGTAAAGTGATAGTGCTCGTGTGAAATGCTTTGTTCAATCACTTCTCCATGGTATTAAAGTCATTTGGAAGCATCATTCCTTGCCATTGGCATCGACTTGCCTAATCCAGGAAATGTGAACTCTGGGTATGTCATTCATGGTGCAAAAAGCTGAGAGGGGGTGGGAAGCGCTTTGCTCTCTGAAGTATGGTACATCCAGGGTGGCCCTGTACAGACTGGGGAAAGACAGGCTGGAGAGCAGCTCTGGGAAAGGGACCTGGGGCCCCTGGTCAATGGCAAGGTCATTGAGTCAGCAGTGCCTTGGAGCCAGGAGGGAAATCCATGTCCTAGGAGGCATCAGGGAGGCCAGGCAAGGAAGAGGATTATCCTGCTCTCCCATGGGCTGCGGGAGCCACACCTTGAATGCTTCGGGCAGTTTTGGGCACAACAATGTAAGAAAGATCTAAAATTGTTGGAGAGGGTCCAAAGGAGGGACACAAGGATGGGGAAGGGTCTGAAGGGGCCACATGAGGAGCAGCTGAGAGCACTTGGCCTGTTCAGCTGGAGCAGAGGAAGCTGAGGGCAGAGCTCACCAGGGGCTGCAGCTCCAATCTCTGTTTCCTGTGACAGGGACAGGACCCAGGGAATGGCTGGAGCTGGGCCAGGGAGGGTTTTGTTGGATCTCAGGGCAAGGTTCTTCCCCCAGAGGGTGCTGGGCACTGCCCAGGCTCCCCAGGGAATGGTCCCAGCCCTGAGGCTGCCAGAGCTCCAGGAGTGTTTGGACAGCGTTGCCAAGGATGCATAGGGTGGGATTGTTGGGGTGTCTGTGCAGGGCTGGGGGTGGGCTGAATGATCCTTGGGGAGTTCTTTCCACTCAGCATGTTTCATGATTCTAAGTTTATGCTCATTTTTGCTGCTGGTGTGGAGCTTTGCCGGAATTGAAAGCCTCGCTCTGTGTGCTGGTGGGCCAATCCTTACCAAAATCATCAAATAAAAAGAAAAGGAGAGGAATTTGAAACTGATTTGGAAAGACTGGGCTAGCAAGAAGTTTACATATAAGTACAGATGCAGCTAAAGCCATAACTACAGAAGTCTCTTTTCCCATGGGTGGATCTGCTGCAGATGAAGAGACCTCAGGGGGACATCCCCCGAGTAGGTTGCATGGTACCAACGACACCATCACACAGCAGCAGCTGTGGCTGGACTCCAGACCTCCAAAGTCATCTTCCTGGGGGCTTCAGCCAGCCCTGACTGTTGTTAGTGTCCTACTTTGTCCAACTGCCACCTTCTAAATTTTTGAAGTGCAACTGGAGAAGCAGAGGAGACCAACCTGGGAACCTGATGGAGCAGTTTAGCAGAGGCTTTCCATGTTCGGTTCTGCAGATACACCATGCACATCCCCAAATCTGTCTCTGGTGGGCCACTGGGTTGTGATGCCACAGTTATCTTGCATGGTGGCAATGCCTAATTAAACATCTCTTGCCTCGTCCTCACCTTGTTCATCACTCTCAGTCTCTTATGAGGTTCTTAGCTGTGCTCTACTATTTCTGGGTCTGCTCAGTCAAGCTGGCCAGGCTGGATGGGGCTCTGGGCACTCTGGTCTAGTGAAAAGTGTCCTTGCCCTTGGCAGTGGGCTGGAACTGGATGAACTTTAAGGGCCCTTCCAAGTCAAACCATTCTAGGACGCAACTGAAGCTTTGAGTCTCTCCCTTCTCTCATTTTATTTGATGCACTTCTACCAGCACAAATGCAGAAAGGGTGTCCCTAAAGGCTCTGCCTCACTGTTTTCCAGGACCAGATGCATGTTCCACTGAGGAAAATGTTCTGAATGCAGAGAAACAGCATTTCTGTTTTTATTATTCAAAGGAGGTTCCTCAGAGGCCAAAGGGTTTTCACCACACTGAACTTGCAGTAATGCAACACCAAAACAATAATTTTGAATCCTGAAAGAATGACTCTTAAATAATTCAGCCAGTGAGAAAAACGATTCCAGGATGTTTATGAGATGGATGAAGGGTTTTTAATTAGTCAGCAAGACTTCATTTAAACGCATGGAACTCTGGAAGGGGGATATCAACTCCTTTGTGGAGTTTTATGCTGTTTCCAGCATGTATCTGATGAACCGGCTTTCATCAGAAGCAGAATGCAGCTTTTTCTAACCATGATAAGCATCCTCAGGATGAGGAGAAGCTGCCGGGAGGTCCCGGGTGTGCAGCAGGCAGTGCCAGGGAAGGGGTGCTGGAGGAGAATGAGGTTTTCCCCAGAACAGCAGGAAGCTGCTGCTGTCTGGCAGCCTGCCCAGGCAGAGACTGCAGGAATTTCTCCCTCATCAGAGATGTTACTTCAGAAATGTGATGGGAAACACCCTGGGGAGCAGCCAAACCCACAGCTGTAGTAGCCGGAATGAGCTAAATCAGCATTTCAGAATGCTCTGCCCAGAGAGGGCTTCAACGTCCAGGTACTTCAGACCTGGCTGCTTTTACTTTTCATTAACGATGGAAAAGGTAAAGTTTTTCCTGAGTTACATCACCCAGTGCTGGGGAAGGCGAATTCCTTTGCTGCCTTCAGCCCTGCAGACAGCCCCATGTGAGTCATCCCGCAGTGCCACTTGCTCAGTGCCTTCTCCCACTCAGGCTGAGTCACTCCCGGCTGGTGGGGTCCCCCCAGGATGGCACCAGCAGCAGGAGTTAACCTGGAGTCTGTGTTATTGGAGTGTAAATTTGGGAATCACCCCATGTTCCTGGGAGGAGGGAGCTAAAGGCAGGAGCTGGGCTTTGTTTTGAGTTTTTGGAGTAGGTGCAACATCTACATCTAATGCCCCGTTCCAGGACTGTTGCATGCAGGTTCATGGAGTAATGTGTGACTGCTGGTCACCTGGAGGATGCAGTCCCACTGGAACCTGTATATAGGACTGCAGAGTCACTACTCAATTTTCACATGACTGAGCTCTTGAGTCTGATCATTGCTGCTGGACACAGGCTGTTTGCTGGAACAGAATCCAGCTTTGCTCTGGAAACAGCAGAAGGATGGCTAGTCTGTGTTGCATGGATTAGTCATGCTCAGTGCAGAAAAACCTTGTGCCTCATTTCCAGTGCAAAGCTACCCTGGTTCAGATCCTCACCACTGCTTCTGTGGTGAGCTCTGCATTCAAGAGCACTCGACTACCTTGTATTTTCTCTGCAGGGAGATACTTATTCACTTTCATCAAATCACCCCTCGTGCTGCCTTCTTTATATTTTTATTTCTTTTCCCTTTTTGAGCAGTAAACCAGACTGAGCTTTGTAAGTCTCTTATGGTGTGGCATTTTCTGTGGCTCTCCAATCACACCTGGTCTCTGCTTTCAGTTGCCTCTGAATTTTCACCTTCTTTTCAAAACCACAAATGCTGGCAGCACCTGAGTTGTCCATGTAGGCAGAGCCAGGGCAGCACATATTCATTATCTGGGCATTTCTGGTTCCGTTGCCTCCAGCCCTTTTGGCGTGGCTGGTGTTTGGTGCTCATGCAGGTTCATTTTCTGAGCTGTCAAATTCCCCCCCAGAGGTAAGCCTGGCTTATCCTTAACTGCTTTAGGAGAGATGAAGGCAAGGAAGAGGCATAAAGAGATAGATTAGAACAGGCTTGTTGGATGGGAGACTTGTAATCACTGGCTTGTCTTCTCTTCTTTGATATTCCCTAAATTATTGAGCTTTGCACATTACTTGATTGCATGTGATCTTCCATCTGCTTCAACAGTGGTGATGAATCAAGAGAGAGGCATCTTCTGGTGGAAAGTGTCCATGGCAGGGGGTTGGAACAAGATGATCTTTCATGCCCCTCCTAACCCATTCTAACCCATTCTGGGATTCCATGATTCCATGATCTGGTTGTGGTTCTGCAGCTCTCCACCAGAAATATCCCTCCCAAAGATGGTCCTTTCTGGCAGCTCTTTATTCATCTGCTTCATCAGCACTGGCAAACCTGGCTTTGCCAGGACAGGTGATACCTTTTCTCAGTCCAGCTGGGCTGACAAAGCCATTTTTGGCTCAGAGCTGATCTTTTAGCTGGTGCTAAGCCAAAGGTCTTTCAGAAATCAAAATCTACCAACTGTAGATCGAGTCTGAAAATCCTTTTGACCAGAGACAACCACAGTCAATGAAAGGCACAACATTCCCAGCCTTCAGTTCCCAATTTGCTAAATTCCAAGATCAACTTTCCTATTCTGTTGCCCTTGACAGGCACCTGTTAGTGAATGTGGTCTGTGACATCCTGCTTTTCTTCTCTGCACAAAGCTCCATTAGCTTCTGCAGTTCCCCAAAGGAAGGATTTCCCACTCATTAGTGTTTAATCTCAGTATGCTGGACAACACTCTGACCATCTTTTTGAAGACTCGGGAATAAAAATGGTGTAATATTATTGGTTTGAAATGATATAAATACGGTTTTGTTCCCATCTGAAGTTTACTAACAACCTACTTAGTTACTAATGAACTAAAATGTAGTTTGTTTCTCTGATGCCCTACAAGCATATTTTTCTGCTCCTTCACTAATACAAAATATAAATATTATTTGAGATCTTTTCTAGACTGCCAGCATCTGTTTCTCAGAGATTTACAGCAGAGTGAAACCTCATGAAAGGATGAATCTGGAAATAACCCAGTTCGTGTTCTCAGGGAAAAATATGACCAGTGCTTCTGTGAGAGAGGAAACTATTTCTTAAAATACTTTGAAAGAAAAAGCAAAGGCAGCCTCTGACTCTTGTTCTGGAAATGATACAGTTACACAGAGCACATTAAAGCCCCAAACAATCATTTATAGCACACAGTATAAGAAACTGAAGCCTGCAGGAAAAGTTACATGAAAAGGAAGAAGGACATAGAAGTAATGGACTAACTGTCCCACTATTCCCTCATTTCTGCTGGGGCACACTGCACATTTCAGACACCCACCAGCTGCTCTTTGTCCCTCCCAGCAAGGAAATGAGTGTTGGAAGGACTGAGCCTTCTCATTACCTAAGGTTGCCAAAGACGTTCCTTGCCCTGGATAGTGAGACTGACCTTGTGGGAAGAGATGGGATGGAGTTGAGCTGCAGGCTGTGGCACGCACCTACAGAAGCACATCAGAGCACAAAGAAGCACATGGCAGCACAGAGGCTTGTCTCCACCTGACCTTGGGGGAGGAGGTGTCAAGTGCAGAGCCCTGCAGAGAGGAGCCTGCTGGAAGCTGAGAGACGGGTGAACAGAGCGTCATCACCCCACAGAAGGACACTGAGAGAGTGTGTTGCTGACATGGCCATGTGGTCACTTAATGAGAATTACCAGGTAAGGAAGTGTCTTTACCAGGTGTCTTTAAGAAGTGTGTAAAACCAGCTCGCTTCTTTGAATAAACGGCTCAGATTCCCTGCTGGTCTGAGTCCATGCCACAGCTGTTACATTGCCTCATCCCTGAAACACTTCCAACACTGAAGAGGTCTTTGAAATAGGAGTCTGAATTTCTGCAAACTCCTCAGAGGTTTCCTGGTGCTTCCAGTGCTGACTGCAGTCACATTCGAGGGTTGAAGGTGTGAGTTCAGCTGCACTCCTAGTGCTCCTGGACGTCTCAGTGTTTCCTGGTGGAAGTGCTTTGCTGAGGGCCAGCAGAGCTGTGCCAGTGGGAGCTGAGGCTCCTGTGCTGTAGTGGATATTCAGCTGATTTACTTGGAGAAAACCATTCTCTTTTCTTTCTATTGATGGGGCCTTCATGGTCATCAAAACAGAATCTTCCAGGAGACAGTACAAACACAGGTCTTGCATTGTCATCTCTCTCCTCCTCCCCCTTCTAACATCTCATCCTTCTGTCCTCCCCTCCTCACCCTTCCCACTGCTCCATCTGAGCCAACTCCTCTACTGCAAGCCCTTACACAGAATCCCAGTGCACAGAAGGAGGGATGAAGGATTTGTGGAGTGGTGTGGGAGCTGGAGGGAGCAAAACCCTTGCACTGAGCATGGGTTCAGGTCCATGGAGTGGGCGCTGAGCATTCCCTGGGCTCTGAGGAGAAGAGCAGGGCTAGGTACCTTGTCCTTTCCCAACAAACACACACAGAGACACAGCAATAAACCAGCTCCAAAATAAAATTGAATTTTGCCCCAGAAAAACCTGCATTGTGAAGTTTAGGAGCAGGATGACTCAGGTGTCCCAATCCACTTCTGCAAGTTTAGACTGATTTCCAGCTTTGACGTAAAATGCCTTTCTCCATCCTTTCAGCTTCCTGCAGCCATAGTCATGGGAAGCAAAATGCTCCTTAGAAACTCTGGGGGCCCCGAGCCTCCAAGGCCTCTGTGCCACTGCTGTTTGTGCAGCTGCTCAGAGGGAGTTGCGTGGCAGCACTGGGAACAGGCATTAAACCCAAATCCATATGGCTTCTTTCCATGGCTTTCCATGGTCTCATCCAAACCCAGCTGGGGATGGTGCTGAAAATCCAGTATGGATTGAAGCANTCCCATCTTAGAAAATCAAGAAGCAACTTAAAAAGACACCCAGAGCTCATTAGGATTTCTAAAATATTGTGACTTTAATCACTCATCTCAAGTTGAAGGAGAGGGTGGAGAGGGGAAGGATGAATCCTGATTTCCCAGTATGGTGGGGGAAGGGGTTTAAGAAAACGAAAATGAGACAAGCAGAAGGTTGCATCTTCATGAGGTGCCAAACTCAGCCAATCTCTGGGTGAGCTTCACACATACAGAATCGTCATTACATATTCCACAAACAGCTTCCACTCTGCTTCCAGACATCCACCCACCAGCCATTGATGTTCCTCGCATGACAACCACAGAGTTCAGCAGCTCAGGAGCCACAGAGCATGAACCAAAAAAGGAACTGTTCCATCACCTTCCTCATGAGGCTTCACCTGGGGCCAGAGGATCACTGCCCAGTGAGGGCATAGGTCTGGAGCCAGGGCAGCAGGGTGATTGCCCACACCACATTTTGGGACTGAATCATAAACTCACACAATGGTTTGGGTTGTAAGGAGCCTTAAAGATCATCCAGTGCTACACCCTGCTACGGGCAGACACATCTTCCACTCAACCAGGCTGCTCCATGCCTTGTCCAACCTGGCCTTGGGAAGGTGCTGATAGAGAACTCGCTGGCAGAAAATAGAAGTATTTCTGCACTGATAGTTTTGGGTCAGGAATTCTTCCTTGGTACCTCTGCTTCAGTAGAGGCTGACTAAAACTGACACGTTGAGTTCAGTTGCCCAAACACACGTGGCTGTTGCTGTCTGAGGTACTACAAGCTGTCCGTGAGATCCCTGGGGCTGGAAAACAGGATATAGAACCAATAGGAATACTGCACCCTTCTAAAGATACAGCCAAAGGCTGAGGAGTTCCTGTTGCATCCAACACAGAGAGAGACACCTCCAACTATGCAACCACGAGAAGCCCCATGGCTGGTGAGCTGTCCCACTCCTGTTCTGTTCACTGCTTTCCTGCAGCCAAGGCTCAGACACTAGCCCCAGGGGTTGGAACAGGATGGTCTTTAGGGTCCCATTCAACCCACACGATCACATAGCTCCATGAGCTGACACACCTCATGCCATCTGTGGATGCTGAAGCTGCCATGGTCACATCCTTTCAAGCGGGATTCCAGAGGAGCTCACCAGGAGTTCACTGGAGGAACGAGTGGACAAAGTCCCCCTGCTGTCTCAGGCAGCCAAGATGAGGATGACTCAGCCCACTCAGCTCCCAGGTGCCTGAATTTGTGACATGAGCAAATGCAGCAAAACACACTGGGATGTAGGTCCTGCTCCTGAGAGCACTTGCTGATTTTATTCCAGTACATTGATGGATCTGCTATTGGGTCTGGTTGTGAATCCCATGGGAGCAGCTGGGCAGTGGTGGGTGTGCAATGAATAGAGGGATCCACGGTCTTCCAGTGTAAGACCAACTCAACTTACTCCTTCTGAGGGTGACATGATCCAAAATAGAGATTTCCTTCCAGCTCCTGTGGGGCTCCAGTTTCACTTGAGTCCACTCTTCTTGTGGACTCAAATGCACATAAAATCCAATTTGGCCACTGATTTTTGCTTTATTCCACTGTACCGGAAAACAGATTTTTGGGTTGTCAGAACAGCAAGTTCAGGTCAGACCAGACTGGCCCAACTTCCCTCCATGTCTTGGTTTGGAACAGAGTCTCAGGCTGGACATTCAGTTAAGGATGGACCAGTCACTTGGATCTTTGGCCTTCAATATCTGGGAATCACAGCAAGCTCTGTGACAAAGCCCAGTCATGACTACCTCTTCCCCTGTTTTAAACCTACATTTTCCATTAACTTCTCCTAAATTAACAACAACTAGAACAACTAATTATTTTTATGCTCATGGTGGTTTCCAGAACTGATCTAAACTTGGGTGAAAGATCAGAGGGTTTATGTGAGCTCTTGTTTGCTGGGTTCTGAGCAAGAGCCCTTTGTGTCTTGGAGTGGGCAGAAGAAATAATGCAAGGGCAATAAATATTTGTTCTTTGCCTGCAAAGGTATTTTCCTGTAAGCTTCACCAGTCTCCTGAAATACCTTGACATGCTATTTTCTCTTTTCTCCTGTTGATTCTTTAAGCTGTCACTGTGACAGACAGAGGAAAGTGCTCTGCAAATCCACCTCTCAACAGGGAAAGCTTTCAGCTGCCTTTTAACTTTTTGTTTAATTTGTATTTTCATACTTCCACTGTATTTTCTGTACTAATTCTTCAGTTCAGGAGGGGGATCATTTGTTTCCAGCCTAACTCACTGACTATCTGATTGTCTCATTAATGTGTGTTTCATAATTCCTCCCTCATATAACTCTGGAAGCAAGTTTTCGATCTGAGAATTAGGTGCTGAAAGCTAATAATGGGCTAGTTAAAAATTAATTGTTTTGCTTTGTAAGGAGAATAAATAAATGAATAAAGATTAACAGCTGTGCTACTAAAACACACAAAATGCAAGTGTCTATCTCAAAGCTGCTTGGTTGGAGAGATGTTTCTGTGAGCCACTGGAGTGGTCTGTGGAGATAATTCCTCAGATGGTTCTGCTCCATAGGTTTGGATTCTCACAATGAGCTGAGTGTATTTCCTCTACATTAATTAACCATCTGAAATGGGTTGAATATATTTATAAACCTATTTCAGATGCCTGAGTTTCAGTTCAGGCCTTACTCACAGACTGATTCTTTTTTTTCTTCTTTGGGCCCAGAAAAGCTGCTTGATGCCTCTAAGTCTGGTTGACAGATACTACAGATACTACAAAGAGTTTTGGAGATGATTCAGATCTTGCATGCCTCTCTTCATTGCAGGAAAAATCTCCACTGGAATGACAGGAGTGGGATGTGACACAAGGAGTAGGGCGAAGAGAAGGGATGAGCTGGGTGCTGGGGCTTGACAGCACAATATGGGACAGATTTCTTGTCAAGAGATTTCTCCTTGGGCAGGACCTGGATAAATTCATGAATAGGATGAATGAATATCAGGTGTTTTGGATGCCCTGGTTAACAGCTTGTGTGTGGACTTGATCCAATATCTGCTACAAAAGAAAGCCATGGTGTGGGGATAAGACAGAACCTGAAACTTAATTTTTTACTATTCCAAAATATTGCAGTGTTGGCTGGTGTGCTGTGGGGACTGAAGGTGTGTCAAGGTGGGTGTGCCAGGACCAGGAGATCATCTCTTAGTGGGGTCTTTCCTTGCTATAAGGTGCTCATGGACATTCCTGTGGGATCTAACCCTCTGACTGGGTACTTACTTTAGCATTTCTCTTTCCTTCACAGTCAAGCTCAATATGCCCTATTTCTACAAGCACAATAAGGAGAAATTCTAAGGGACTGAAAAAAAAAATACTAACTTTGGAAATGTCAGAGTATTTTAACAGGTTTTGATTGACTCAGAGATCTCTGAATTGTCAAAATGGAAATTATTCTTTTGCGTTCATTGCAAGACCATGAAATGCCATTTCACCTCTGCTCAAGTGAGTAAAAAGTAGGAGATGGCAGGTACAGAAGGGGAACTGAGGGAAAGAAATGGCTTATTCCTTGTGATCTGGAATCCCATAGAATATGTGGGGAAATGCAATGTGGGGTTGAATGTGTGGTGTAACTGTAGGAGCCCTTTTGGCTCCTGCATCTCCACTGCACCCCTGCTCTGCTGCCTCCAGCTTGGGGATCCCAGCTCAGGACCTGGAGCTGCTGGAGAGAGTCCAGAGGAGGTACCAGGATCATCAGAGGGATGTAGCAGCTCTGCTGGGAGGAAAGGCTGGGAGAACTGGGATTGTTCAGCTGGAGAAGAGACCAGAGGTGACCTCATAGTGGCCTGCCAGTGCCTGAAGAGAGCCTGCAAAACAGATGGAGAGAGATTATTTACAGGGGATGGAGAGACAGGACGCGGGGAAAAGGCCTTCCACTACCAGAAGAAAGGTTTAGATGGGATATTAGGAAGGAATCCTTCCCTGTGAGGGTGGGCAGGCCCTGGCACAGGGTGCCCAGAGCAGCTGTGGCTGCCCCTGGATCCCTGGAAGTGTCCCAGGCCAGGCTGGACAGGCCTTGGAGCAACCTGGGACAGTGGAAGGTGTCCCTGCCCATGGCAGGTGTGGCACTGGATGATATTTAAGGTCCCTTCCAAAACAGATCATTCTGTGATTCTGTGATTCAAAGGAACAAACCAAGCTCCCCTGGCAGCCAAAAGGAAGTTGGTTAATAGAACATCCCCATTAGAATTTGCTCAGTCCTTTTCCAGGTAGGTGAGAAAGAGTTGATCTCCATCCACCACCAAGGGTTGTGGGAAGTAAGAGACAAAACTTTCCAGTATCAGGCAAAGAAGCCTGTTTCCAGAGGCTCTCTCCCAAGAACTCAATTCACAGGTGCCAAACCACTTTGTAATCTCAGCTGGAGATAATTAGAGAGCATTTAAAGCAGAGCTTCCGACTTCCCCAAGGCCACATGGTGCTCCCACCCAGGATGGCAATTCTGCAATTTCCATAGGTAGATTTTTGCTGGGAGATTTAATGAAGTTATGGCAGAGAAACTGCAGGGCATTAGTTACAGGGCTAAGGAAACAAATCTCACAGCATAATCCTGAGGTGCCTTTAATGTTCTAATTAAACCTATATATAGAAACTGCAGGCAGGAAAAATTGTGTGAAAAGTTTCTCATCTGCTGAGTATTTTTCCATCCCTGCTCCCCAGTCCCCACCTCCCTTAACTCAGAGAGGGGCTGAAAAAGATCTTTCACATTGATTTTGATGGAGAAAGAGAGAGAAATGCCAGGCAGATAGAGATCAGCAACATTTTCATTCCCTGGGCCCTTTAGAAAGACATGGCCCTGCCAATGTCTGCTGCTAAGGATGACTTCTGGTCTGATAAGGCCAGGCCAGCCCAAGCCACACAAGGGGTTGAGCATTAGAAGCCTCAGATTTTTCTCTTCTAATGGCAAGGTGGGGTTGGAGATGGGACAATAAATGTGAGGAGCTAGGAAATCACAGAGACTGTCTCAGAGAATTAGTGTTCGGCAAAGGATGGCAGTGGGACAGGAGAACCTCACTGCCTTTCCATTTAGGAAGGGTCACAGGAGACAGATGAGGAAGAGGGACAAAATCCTGCTGTCTTTTGCCACTTAGCAAAGACATCAAAGTGAGAGATGACACATCAAAGATTGAGAGAATTGTTTAGGTTGGAAAAAACCTCTAAGATCATCTAGCCCAACCACTGCCCCAGAACTGCCAAGGTCACCATTAATCCATGTCCCCAAGTGCCACATGCATATGGCTTTTAAATCCCTCCAGGGAGGGTGAGGCAGTGACTCTACCATTGCCCTGGGCATCCTGTTCCAGGGCTTGACAGCCCTTTCAGTGAAGACATTTTTCCTAATGCTCAATCTAAATTTCCCTAGGTGTGACTAGAGGCCATTTCATGTTGTTCTAGTCAGGACACGAATTTGGGAGACAAAAGGCCCCTTGAAGCAGAAGAGGGTGTAGGGTGAGAGATGCTGAGACAGCAAGGCTGTCCCAGGATCCTGGTGGCTGCAAGGATGTGGTGTTGCTCAAATTGTTACACTTCCAAGTCTTGCACAAATGGTCCTTCTCCCTACAATTTACCATCTGTGTTTTGAGCTTTCCTTCACCATGCAGTGGACACAGGAGTTCTCATGGAAACAGCACAGGAACATGCAGGGAGGTGGCACTTCAGGCATAGGCAACACAGGGAGGCTGGATTGAGTTTAAAGTGCAGATCCTGAAGAAAGAAATCCGAGTGTTAACAGAAACCTCTTTCAACCATATCAAACATTACCCCAAACCAGTTTTTTTGTCACTTGGAGAAATGCACCTGCTTTGGCAGAGCTTTCACTATTAGTCACAACCCAGTTTGAGGTCCAGCTTCCTGTGGGAGCTCACTGGGTCATCCATGCCATGACAGACATTGCAGTGTGATCCCATTCCATCACATCAGGGCTGTCTGAGACCTTTTGCTCCTTTTTTTTCATTTCCCTTCACAAGGTCTACTTGGAGCTAACAGCCAGGGGTATCTTTATCCCTCCTTTATCCCTCAGGCAACAGAGGGAAGGGCCAAGCCTGCTGATGTGGAGGTGAACTGAGATGTTCATTACCACCCTCTCCATGCCAAAGGAGCCCCTCCCACAGCAGGAATTAGTCTATAATTATCTTAGAGAGTAAAGCATTTTTAATTAAGGATTAAAATTCAACAGGCCATCTGCCTGGTTTTATTTGTAAGCAATAGGCATCTTCTGCTGGCAGCACCATTTTTCCTGGTTCCTCTCTCTAAAGCTCTCATTTGGGCTGAGACTAAGGCTGAGCATGAGGGGTGGAGCCAGGACAGCACATCCACATTGTCCAAGACAATGCACTGCAATTTGTTGGTTGTTACGGTGCAAGGCCTCTCTCAGAGACAGCCATGGAAGCTGGGATGGCATCTTGCTTTCCTTCCAACCTTCCAAGCACTGTGACACCTGCAAGGATTCCCATCCAGGAAATCTCAGCAGAAGATTGCCCTTAGGTCCCACATAAGCCCTTCGCTTTGCTCTGCAAACATTCAGGGAGCTCAGAAAAGCCAGAAGCACAATTCCTGACACTGCCTTGCACAGTTGTGGGAGGTAGTTAGATGGGACATTAGGAAGAAATTCTTCCCTATGAGGGTGCTGAGGCCCTGGCACAGGATGTCCAGAGAAGCTGTGGCTGCCCCATCCCTGGCACAAGGCCAGGTTGGAGAGCACTTGGACTTTAAGGTCCCTTCTCACCGAAACCATTGTGGGATTCAATAATTCTAAAATTAGGACAGATCTTATGAACCACAGCCATGGGATTGTTTGGGAAGCCTGAGGAAAGCAAACACAATTCTCAGTGTCCCAGAAGTTTTCAGAGACCTTTGATGTTTGAAGTTAAAATTAAATTATACCTCTTTTACTCCTTTTTTGTTTTCAAACTGCAAATGGATCAAGCCTCCCGGCCTTTCTGCAGTGCCCTGCTGTGAGACATGAGCTGGTGCTGCACATATTGTCAAGGAACCCAAGGGTCTCAAGGGCTCCTTTCTACCTGGAGCTTTCCCAATTACTGTCATAAAACCAGAGTAAGGCAGGAGGCATACCTGGGGCTGCTCCCTCCATTCTGGAGATGCTCTTAGAAAAGCGTTTTGTTGAGCAGCTGACTCCCACCTGCATGTCTTTTATTCCCAGTGATTTCCTATATACTCATGTTAGCTGACAAAACTGCTGCTGCAGCTCTTTCTCCTCTCCCCCAGGATTATTATTTTTCTTTATTGTCATTATTACTATGGGCACATGATTTATTTTCTGTAAAACAAGTCATGTTATAGTCAAGGCAAATCGAAAGGGCTGGGTTAGGAAGAGACATTAAAATACATTTTGTATGAAAATGAAAGATCATAAGCAGTTTCTTGGCAGACGTAATGTCTTTCAGGGCTGTTCTTTGGGAATAGCAATTCCAGGCAGGGACTCTGGAAAAAGTAGAGTGCGTTGATATAATGAGAAGCTGTATCAGAATGGATATGCATGAGCTCAGCAGATTAATATTTAATGAACAGTGAAGCCTGCTATCCCTAATCATGGAGTGCCTGGGATTTGCGAAGTGATTAATTTTAAAGTATTTTGTATGGAATTATTCATGCATTAAAAAGTACATGACTCCCTTGCAGTGAAACGGAATTAAACTCAATGAAATTTAGTCATCAAAATGTCAGGTGTCAGGTCCAGCTGAGACAATGGGATGAGAGTATCACTCTTATTGAAAGACATGGTGGAGCTGGAAATGTCAGGATTAGGGCACACAGATTCCTGCAGGGAGGAATGGCCTCATTCCAGTGGGTTTTCTTGGGAACCCAGAGTAGACAGATAAGTTTTTGGGTTTTCAAAGCAAGGAAGAGCCAGGAGTGGAAACAGGACCAGCAAGAACTCCAGAGCAGGAAAATAATGTGGATGGATGAAAAGGCAACGCAAGGATTCAGGTGCTGGGGCAGGAGCAGGGCTGGGTCAAAACCAGTGACATCACTTGAGTGACATCTCTGACATCACTGTCATAATATTTATTTTTGTTGGTATTTTGCTTTGAATGATGTCTTCAAACTTCCTTGTTGGTCCAGAGTTTAATGAGACTTTACTTTGGCTTGAACAAATGTTTTTTGGACCTCAGCTGAGACAATTCTCATGGCACTTCTTTGTCTTTTCTTCACTGGTTTCTGATAAAGGGACACTGTTCCAAAGAAAATGTCCTTTTCACTTGGAAAATGGGTTTTTTGTTGGGGGTGAGGAGGAAAGATTTTTTTTCCCTGGCATCTTTTAAAGATTTCCACTTTTTCCCTGACAAAAACCAGTTTGTTGATGTTATTCTGTCTTCTGGGAAGCCATTGTTTGACCTAAACATTTATTTTGTGAAAATGCAGGAGGTAGAGGAGGCTGAGCCTCCCTTGCCACAAGATCTGTGAACACAGTAAGTTCATTGGCTGAGAGGAGATGATAGAAACCACGTAAAAGGTTAAGTGCTACTAATTGCACCTAAGAGCGTTCAGGAGAGGAGAGAGAAATTTGTCAATAAAGGTATGGGATAGGCGGGAGATGCATTTCCTGTGTCTGTGCCTACCCGTAGCTGAAGCGGGGGCTCCCACAGGGGCAGTAACGGGGTCCTGCCTCTGGGAATGTGCCCTGGGCAAACACAGTCCCCAGGAATGAGAAAAGCTCACCCGCCGCGCTCGTAGCTGTGGCCCTGGAAGTGGAATGAATTTTGCTGGTCAGGAGGGAGGAAAAGGAAGTGGGAACGCACAGGATCTGCAGCCTCTCCCTGGGTTTGCATAGAAGCAGTTGGAGCAGATGTCTTTTGTTAGTTTTGGAACAGAATGTTGACTCAGAAATCAATTTATCCTTTCTCTGCCTAAATTAAAACAAAAGGTGAGCCTGAAAATGAGGAGAAAACATTTCATATCAGCTTAAGAAAAATGCTTTAATCAACCTGAAGTAAACAGGTTGGGGTTTTTTGCTTTTTGGATTTTGTTTTTTCTTTGTTTAGTTTTGTTGTGACAAGGATTTAGAACTGGGCTTTTCCAAAGGTTATTTATTCTTCTCTCATCATTTTTGATTAGATTCCTAAAAAAGAAAGATGCATTATTTTCACAGCAATTATTTTAAGTACAGCTAGAAAAAGCCATGTTAAATCCTAATTTGAATATTAAACATAATTAAAAGACATTTCTACATTGTGAATTGTTCTCTTATCTGCCTGCCCATAAATGTCAGTGTATTAATGGTCACAATTTGTCTCAGAGGTAGGAAATAGCTTTTTCCTCCCACTGCCTTTTTTGAGCAATGGGGAATAAAGCACAGCAGGTCATGCTCATAAAACTAGGCGAAAAAGTTCCTGCTACACTTTTGCTTCAGTTTCAGTTGAGAGTCCAATCCCTTCTGGCCAACTGATTATTTCTGCTCTTGAATACACTCTTTAAACCAAGAAATGTTATCTAGAAGCAGAAATAGGCAGAGATATATTTTAAAAGTCTTCAATTTACTAAACTACAAGCTAGAAGGAAATTGGAGAAATTAATAACTCAGAGTGTGATGAATATGAAGCTTTTCTTTTTTTTTTAATAGCTGGAGAGACAAGGAATTGGAAACTTGATGCTTTCTAATGATGTGGAGAAAATATTCATCTGAGTGCTTGGGCATTGCCAGATTCTCACATCCTTGTGCTTGGCCAAGGCTTTTGAAAACACTGGCATTCCTGCCATCACCGCTCTCCAGCACAGAGAGCTCCTGCTCCCTGTGATAAATTTCCATGGATTTTGTGCAGGCTAATGGCCTTTAGTTATTTATTTCTTTGATTTGATTTAAAGTCCATCTCTTGGTGACTGCATCTTTTAGAGATGCACGAAAGGATGGCTTCACCATACATTCTATGAAGTGTTGCACCTTAGGAAATTCCTTGGGAAGCACATGTATGAATAATGGAAATGAAGGTATTAAAGGTTTAAAGATCAAAAGTCACAGGCCAAAAAAAAAAAAAAAAAAAAAAAA